>JAMFTS010000020.1:0-241070 GCA_028095005.1 Rhynchospora pubera
TGAGACAGTGTAAAAAACAACGCCCGATGCACATGCATTCTTCGTTTTAATATCTTTTTATAATATACATCTTGGAATAATGCATCCTTCAAATCTTTACCGCTTATAAAAGCACCAATTCAAAGGTCTATCTAAAATTTGAACGCAAAGGAGCAAACAATTATTTACCCAATACATATGGACCGTCCATTTTTGCGATTTGATCAGATCAGTGGTGTAGATTTAATAATGAGATAAAAGATTTAAACATTTCGTTTAGACCGTGTTAACATTTGCGCAGATGGTTGTTTCATTTCCTATTCTTTCTTAATTTATGCGCATAGTAAAGTAAAGAGAAAAAATAAATCAACCCTCTTTCATCATACAAAATCGTCATCTAATAAAATCGCCTCAAATATCTTTTCTTATTCCCACACAATCGGATGGACTCGTTTGCTAGTTTATAATAAACATCTTGAATAATATCAGTTTCTATAAGTATTCTAAGAGATGAAAAGTCAGACATTATAATATTTCTATAATAAATTTATTCTCTTATTCTCTTATTTCCTTATTTTCACATCTCATCCAAACAGAGCAATAGAGAACCGTAAAATGTAATTTACACAACACATTGCCAAGGAAACAAAGTGTAGTAAAAATAAATTTATGAGATTCCATGTGCGTAGTTAAATATTTTTTTGTCGAACATATAATTTTAATCGCATATATAAGCACAATGGATTGAAACATAAATTAATTTACTAAATTTTATATCGCCCTGTAATTAAAAATTTGTCATTAAATATGAACCAATATATAGCATTATATTACATCTTTTCTTAAAAACATTTTTTTTATCAAATTACTTTTTCGTGTTCTTATGTTTATTTGCCCGAAATTTTTAAATAGAACAATTTTATCATTAACAATTTCAAATAGAAAAAGCTTACTATTTTTTTAATAAGAGCACCATTATTGATAAATAGTTTTCAAATTTAATATTTCAACCATTTATGTGTCTTAATTTCTGTAAATTATATGTGATTTTTTACTTTTAACTATTAATTTAGATTACAAGCTAGGTACTACCATGGTTTAGTTGATTTTGTACATGATTTACGCGATGATGCTACTCGACACGACGATTTTACACAGTTCTAGACATGATTGGTGACTGATGTGGGCTAAGATAACCAATCAGGACTTTTAAATTTATACCCAAATATGCTCAATTTCGATTGCAAGCGTACAACCTACGTTGAGTATTCGGGGTTGATCCACGAGAACAGTTATTCGAATATTTCTAATCTAATCATATTGTTCAAATCAGGTCAAGGGGTAAAGAATAATTTGATTTGGAGTTAACTAATTCAAAGAAATAAAATAAAAAATAAAATGGTTCCCATTAGAGAAAAGGTTGCTTAACAGATACAAAATAGAAATTTATGGTTGATTTACTTTCTACTTGGCTCCTGTTCTTAAGCTTCCCGCTTACTTTCATTGCGGTCCGCTTGAGAACTTAGATAGTTAGTTGACAGACAAACTGATTGTTTCTATACTGGAACAAACAACCAAACTATAATTCAAGCCGCTAGTTTTGAATAACTATAGTTATACATGAATGATTAGCTCTCGTTTGATTAATTGAACAGTTCAATGACTTAAAAGTAACACCCCAAAGATCCTTCTTGGAGAGGTCAAGTTACTTTAATTAAATCAATTAAACTTTTGCCTAATTTAAATTTCAACTTTCGTTACTTGGTTTAAACTAAGCACATCTATTACTTGGATCTAAAATTTTTCTCAATTTTCATCTGTTGGGAATAGATCTTCATTTTTTACTTATGATCTAGATCTCATCTTTCGAATTATTGATCATCTATTTGTATTGTTATACTCAAATGATCTAAGTTTGGTTGGGTTTAACTTCCTAACAATAACATTCAAGGTTGGCATAGTCTTTACGGAAAAATACCAAATTTACTCAAACAATTCAAGCAAAACAAATTATAATTAAAACATAAATAATAAAACTCAACAAAAAAAAATATCAAACTAATTACTCAATGCAAACTAAGTTAAGTATATGTTTTCAACCATCGTCCCTAATCAAACTACTCTAGTAAGATCTTTGTAACATCAAACAACAATGTATGAATCATCATTATAGAATCAAACAAGAAATAATGAGAGATTACAGCAAATCAGAGTCGAATTCATTTGTTTGTCTGATGCGGCATGAACTAAGCGACCCACCTGGCTCTTGGTCTTGTGGACTGAAGATAAAGGATTGCTCAACTCCCTCCTCTGCTATAGCGTGACTTCTCTATAAAATCGGCAACATTGAACTCTCGAAATTCATGCCCTTTTATAGCAGTGCAAAAGGATTGTCGAAGGCAGTTAAGCGCTTACAAGTGGGTCAGATCATGACAGAAGTAGTGTAGGAGAGGTTGTCGAATTAACCGTCTGATAGACCTCCTAGCGGCTCGTTTACTGATGTAATCTATCCGCCAAGAATACTTCAAGTCATCTCCTAGCCTTCTTCTGTCTGGTTACATTATGTCTGCCTAATCTATCCCGACAAGCACTCTGTCGAGTCACTCAATAAATGTTGTTTTGTTGCAGATTTGGAACCACATCTAATGATTGTCCTAAAATAACACAAAAGGGCATGGTAGTACCTAAACACTAATAAAGATAAATAAAACTAAGTTAAAATCACATAAAATCAATCATAATTTGAGTCCAAATTAGGTCAAAACATATATATATATATATATGTCCTATCAGAATTCTCCAAACTTGAATCTTGTTTGTCCTCAAGCAACAGTCCAGTCTAAGGAACTAATTTGGCTTAAATTATGATTAAAAATGTATGCTATGTAAAGTTAAGGAACAATAAACTAAAACCTAAGTGATGACTTAATCAATTCTGCTAAAACAACTCATAAATTCATTTTCACTTAAGCTTCAAGAAACAAAGTTGTTCAATTGTTGACCTTACTCATCTAAAAGGATTTCCTCTGAATAAATGCAAGTTGCAATTCATGTCTGCATCTTTTACTATTCCTAAGTTTGATAGTTTGGCAAATTACATATAATTGGATCAAATCAAATGAAGAGGGATCTAACTCTACAAAACCAAGCAGTTTATTTAACTAATTTAAATCCTAGTTAGGTCTCGGTTACTTAATTGTCTAAAGATTTTTTTTAAAACAACATTGAAAATCAGACTAAAGTGAGGCGAAAAAAATGGTACAACTTCTGATCCATCCTATTTCAAATTTTTTGGATTTATTTACAAGATTACCCTGAGACTTGGGTGTTTTTCCTAGAAAAGTCAGCCAGATGAGTGTGGCTTTATTTTTATGAAATTTTCTATTTTTTTCCCATTTTATTTTTTTTTATTATGGAGGTTCTTTTATTCACACAGACCAATAGCTTACCGCTAAGTCCATGACAAAGCACAACATTTTAGTTCCTCTTTTTACTTCATTTTTTAATTTTTTATTTTAGAATTTAAATTTTGAAAAACTAGACAGTTATTCGGCTTCCGAACCTAATTTCTCATTTCCTTAGTCAATTCACTCTTGATTTGGTCTAATTGATCTAGTGGCAAGATTTGGAATTTGATATCGTGGTGGTGCCCTAATACAAATTCATTTAACTCAATGAACTATCCCTAATCTATTAAACTAATCAAACTTAACAAAAGAAAAAAAGTTCTATGAATTAAATCTTGTTCCTACTCAAACTGATCATCTTCTTTAAGTTTGTCAAATTCATGTCAAGTTTTCAAAATTCATTGAAAAGTTCTTCAAGTTTTCAGTTAAGCACATCTAGAATTGATTTTAATCACAAACTAAGTTCTTGTCTATTCCTAAACTTATTTAAATGCAAATAACCATGCAATTGATACAAACAACTTGGATTTCAACCTCTCTATACAGACTGAGCGAGTCGACTGAAGTTTGAGCTGTCCGCTTGAAATTTTAACTGCCCGCTCAAACTATCCAGTAGTTTGAAAATCACAAGTCATTAGAAGTTAAGCGACCCAACTCTGATTTGAGCGGCCCACTTTAACTTAAACTAACAACTAGCTAAATGCAATTCCTACATGATTCCTAGATACAATTGCAAAAGTTTTTTATTTTTCTAACTTCCTACCCCAAGCTTAATCACAGCACTGTCCTCAGTGCTTCAATTTAACTTAAAAAATTAAAAATTAAAAATTAAAAAAATCCTTACAAACTGGTCCTCAGTTTTGAGGGGGGAGGAAGTGGTGGCTGTGATGGTTCTCTAAAAAGATAACTGCAATTATGTGGAAGAACTCATCTTGCTTCTTGTTTCTTTCTTGCTGCTCGAACCTCCATGTCTTATTTTCTTCAATTTTAGCATCCAACTTTTTCTGAAGCAGGTGGATGTGCTGGAATATCTCCATGGTTGTTGAGTCCAGTTGATCAACTCCACCTTGTTGATTTTGTGGTGCAGTGGCATTGTCTGGCTATCTGCCAGCCATTTTTTTTTCAAACTGGGGAGCTTCAGGTATGGCCGCTTCCCCTTCAACTTCAATCCCTTCAGTTGGGTCAACTACTGGCTCTGGCTCTGGCTCTGGCTCTGCCTGGTGCTGTTCTTGTTGAGGTAGCACTAAGACATTATTCTTCACAAGGAAGAAGGATGATGTATCCTCCAGTTTTAACTCCCACCATATTGGCGGAGGGACTTTGTGTGTCCCAATGCACCACTTGAAACCATCTGGAGATTTCTCCGCATGTTGCATCCCCACGAGGAGTTCCATGTCAAGTCTGTTGGGCCCAGCACTTATGCCCTTCATTCTAATCCCTCTTCTCAAGACACACTTGGCAAGATGAGTGATATATTCGCCAAGAGTAGTCTGTCCAGCCTATGGCTGTCAACGATATACCGTTTCGCCGTTTTCCGTTCCGTTCTAACGGAACGGATAACGGTACGAATTTGCATTTCGTTTCCAGAAGCGGAACGGTAAACGGAATAATAGGGCATACCGTTGTTGAAACGGAACGGTAAACGAAATGAATCATTTCGCTTCCGTTTCGACAAATACATCTGTTTACAGTGTAAATATACGTTGTTCCGTCCCATTCCATCCAACCGAAATGAATAACGGAATGAAATGACATACCGTTTACTGAAACGCAACGTAATACGGAATGGAATAGCATACCATTTACTGAAATGGAACGGCAAACTGAATAAGCCGTTCCGTTGCCGTTGTAAACGTTAGACACCCCTAGTCCAGCCCCATCTTGGAGCGGTTGGCAACATCATGCCAATGATGGATCATTTTGACCAGATTATTCTTGCGGGTAGTTTCTTCATTCCTCAATATGAGACTGAGAATGGAGAGCACTTCCTTGGTGCCTTTTGCTCCAGACTTACCTCTTGCAAAAATGGAGAGAGAGAGAGAGAGCCCTCTCGATGAAGCGAATCACTGGTTGGTGAATCATGGTGCCGTGTTTTTTATCAAATGACTTTACTCTCATATTTTAGTAATCAGACGTCATTACAATTTTGGTATCTAATACAAACTCAAGGACAAATTTGTTTGTTTTTCCAAATGCTAGATACGAGCAATTTAATTAGCTTTTTTCACTTCACTTAAAAAAGTTTGCGCCAACTTACTTAAACTTGAAATATTAATAATTTTATCTTACGTTAATTATCTTATATAAAGTAATAGAAAAAAATTGGCTGCGGTAATGGAAGATCAAATATTTAAAAGTACAAACATTTACCAGTCAACATGGCAAACAATAATTTTATAATAACAATTTTAAAAGTTAAATCCAAATTTGTTTCCAAAAAAATTTAATGCAAATAAAAATTACTAAAAATATTAGTAGTGTGTATCCCCATCCCTTCAATACCAGTTGTAAATTCATCTTTTAAATAGAATTCAACTAACAAAGTAAAAAAACATATCGTTCACCACTCGTTATATTATACTAGGGTTGGACATCGAGCTTCGCTCGATAAAGAAAAATATTATAATTTAAAGTTTATTTTGTCAATATATAATTAAATTTATATACAATAATAAAAATGTGAAGGACACATCTAAGATATGATAGCCCTGGTTAAGTCTCTTAATTCTGAAATAGCATTAAACCTGGTTCAAATTTAAAGGAAAATATTATTAATAACCATCTTTAAATTCTTCCTAAAACTCAAGTCTTCACCTAACATATCAATTTGACTAACTTTTATGTATAAAAAATAAATAGGAAAAAAACACATAAGAAATTAAGAAGTATCAATTAATGCCAGGTGAGATTGTTTTTTCTTCCTATCTGGCAGATGTTCTCTCTTCACTGATGGCCTGCAAATTAAGAACTATCAGAAGACTCCAATCAAATTACCAGTTGTATATTTAATTTGTATACTTATAATATATCATAAAGACTTTTATGGTAGTGAAACATAATGTTAGAAATCATTTGGAATATACAGGGTTATTTAATTAATGCATCAGTTAGCATTTGGAAATGTACGTCAAACCTTCATCTTAATTTCAATTTCAAAATGCCAAATTACTAAATAAGCATACTTGAAGGGGAAAAAAAGAGAAGAAGGTAATTACAATTTATCTTTCATATCGGAATTAGCTAGCGACAGAGAGAAGTAACGACTGATTGTATCCCTCTAACAAAAAAAATGAATATGCGATCCTCCATAAAATGGTGAACCTATAATAAGTAATGCTCACGATTTTAGATTATTTTGGTTTTGAATTTAATTAATTTTTTTGTTAACTTACTACAGCAATTTAATGCAATCCCTTTGTTTTCTTTTCTACTCTTCGTTTCCTAATCGAACCACCTCCTTTCTTTGAGAAAAGATAAATCTAGAGTGAGAGACTGTAATGACCAGTTGATGATGGCTGAACGTGCCTTCGCTGATAGAGAGGGTCTCTCAAGGAGAGAATGGTAGAAACATCTGGTAAGTTTGATGTGCCAATTGCATTTACCATTTGTCCATTTGCAAACATTATTAGACTTCAGTACCAATTTATATATATTTTGTTGTATTTCAAACAATTTATCACAGTGCACCCAATATATGTGATGGGTTATTCCTGTGCACCCACTGACAAAATCATCATCCTGTGTAAAAATCAGATACAGAAAGAAGGCTTAAACTAAAAGTATACCCAAAACTGAAAGTGAACCTAATTAATTAAGGCATAGCAGCTAATAAAAATTCATAGTTAACAAAACTGAAAGTTCCCTCCAATATTGTCTGAACACAGGATGTTCCTAAAACTTGAGAGAAATGAATAATAAGAATCTAACCTCGCTTGCTTGTTTTTGACATGTTAGCTTTGGCCAAACTTAACTTCTGTAATATAATAATCCAAATCTCAATCATATTAATAGTACAAATAAAAATATAATCAAATTTATAGTACAAAATTAATTGTTAATTTGGTAATCGTAAGTGATACTCCGTGCAAAAAACGATCTATATCAATCATATTAATAGCAGAAATTATGGCTGGGCTAATAGATCGCTTCATTTTTTTTATACCCTTGATAACATATCTAATTTTAAGAAAACTTGTAACTATAATACTAAACCTCTACATAGAATATTTCAACTGCAGAAGTTTCTAGATGGTGGAGTTTCCATAAATAAAATAAAAATTCAAACCAATAGGACTAAATAATAAAATATACAATTCTTTCATGCCATCAAAGTAACTGCTCCTTTCGTAGAATGGATGGGGGCACCAGTGTTTATGGTTTCTGTAGATTTTGGCTGCAAAATAATTTAAAATGGTATTCTTTTAGCTGATAGAGATGAATTAAACAATGTCCAGTCATTAAAGTGTTATTATAAATAAACCTGAATCAATTATTTGATGGAAGATGTTTATGCATGATAGACCTCAACTTGTCTCTTCATCTCCATAGAACACCCTCAGCTCCACTGTCAGTGTCTGAAACCTTATAAGGACTCCTCTCATATACTTGTACCAGCACCTTAAAACAATGTCGTCAGCTTATATGGCAAACTGTGAGACGAATAAGATTGTAGAATTTTCTGAAATTTCTCAACACCATTTCTCCAACCACTTGCAATGTTGAACAATCAACACACCACTTCGATTAGGTGGCAACCAAAAGAAAAATCACAATTATCTTAAAATAAATAAGCAGATCATATAATGAAGTGTTTTTTAGATTATTACCAATGAAAAAAATCTGACAAACATTCCAGCACAGCTCAGTGCAAAGAGTGCAGAATAAGCTCAGAATATGAAAATAACTTGCTGATTTGTTCTCTCAAGTGCTTTAAATATCTCAGCCTGAGATCTTTTTATTTTTAATAAGTTGCCAAGATAAATTCCAGCACAGACGTATTAATTTAGAAAGGAGATGCATGAAAAAAAGATACCTCTACAGTCGGCTCAGCTGCTGCCTCTGAAGCAAAATCATAGTATCTACATAAATATTAGGTGAAGTTTTAGAATGTTAGCAATTTCAATGCAAAGTCATAGTAGAAACCTAAACTTTTTACTCGCTCTTGACATTTCATATCTTCTTTTGGTCAGGGTTTTGTAATAAACATTATAACTTCAGAGTCCAATATCAAATTAGAGTTATACATAAAAGAAAAAGAGATGCCAGTGCAATTGAATACAGTACCATTTCCGTTCTGAACCAGCCATCCTGGTTGCAGGTACGAAATAGTCAAAAAAAAAGTTTAAAGTGGAAACTGCACTCTTTATCTTGTTAAATTAAATATTTACATATTAAAAAAAGCGTAATAACCTTGTTCTGGCATATTTGGAAGTCACTCGAACAGCCCAATCCATATGATCTTTTATTTAACCATTGATGTGACCAAATAAACAAATTCCAAACTTCATGCAGCATTTGTTCAATCAATTAGAACAATTTTAATTTAAAGAAGTCCTTCAATCAAGGTTCAATCAAAAAAGAAACCAACAACCAGCACTTTAGGTTCTTAGCTCTTTCGCTTCCCACCCCCATAGAAACCTCTGGATCTATCAACTAACAGAAAAAATATAAAGTTATAAACCAAAAAGACGAACAAAAAATAACTCAAAAAATTCAGTATAGTACGCAATCTTAAAAATAATATTGCTAGTCTGAGTGAAATAAGTGGGATTTGTAGAGAAAATAGTTATTAAAACCTGGAGATGCATCTCCCCATGGATCTCCAAAATAGATCCGCCTTGCCTTGTTTCCCATTAAGAGGGGACAGAGAGGGAGAACTGGAGAAGACGCAACAAAGGGAAGGCTTCACCTTTTCTTGCGACGAGGAGGGAGAAGGAGCGACGAAAAGGGAAAAAAAAAAAAAAAATGTTGCTTTTCATCAGGAGGCGTCGCTGCGTTGAGGAGGAAGATGAGGCGATAGTAATTAAGAAAGCTAGAATTCATGAGGTTACAGATGGAGAGGCCAGAGGCGACATATTTTGGAGGAGAAAAGAGGGCAGAGAGAGAGAGAGACGGCGATTAAAATAATGATATGCAGATCAAAGCGCAAGACAACGAACGATTCAGATGCCGTGTCGTACGAAGCGAAACTCAACGCAAATTAATGCTGCCGTGTCGCGAAGCTTTAAAATCCGCGCAAAAAAAATCACGCGGATTATATTATATAGATAGATAGATAGATAGATATTGCATTTCAATGCTGCACATATAAAGACAAGACAAATTTACTCAATTCCAAATAAATTCGCCTTACATTGACAATTAGAAAATCTTACTAAAACATAGAAAAATATCCATTTTGATCAAACTAAAAAATTCTAAATGAGATCCCATCCCACAGGACATGTCATGCCATGGATATTTTGTGGCATTAATCAAGACAGCTCTTTCTTGACTGTACTCCGACGTTTACCATTCTGCAAATAATAAGCGCCATTCAGAAGTGAGACAAATAGTCATCCCAAGTAACCTTCACTTCTATTCTTTGACCATGTTTGCCATCGATGTACTCAACAACATCACAAGCGTACTTGGGTGAAACAAAAGACTTGTTCCCCGTGAGGAAGTAGCCGCCAGAGAGATCATAGAGACGAACCTGAATTTGAAGGCTCTCGTCATCTGGTACGGGTTTTACAGACCTGCACAAGGGGATGCTGTCACCACATGCAAGTTCGATATGATCCCCGCGCTTCTTGTTGAATAGAAGAGTCTCCATTTTAGGTAGCAAGGAGTTGGAGGCAGCAATCCTCCCATACAATCTCGATTTCTCTTGACTGCTCTTACCACTGATGAGTTTGATCTCGATCGTTGCCACCACGGCACTTTCATACACTGCCAATTTCATCACCAGTGAACCACCTATTCCAACTGATCTTTTAATTAGTACTCTGTTATGCTTGTCGCGAGATGGGTCAAAATATATAATGTCCTTGATAAATTTCTTTTGGCCTTCCTTCAATTTAATTCTCAATACAACATCAGAGAGTCCTGAGATAGCCCTCCAGGGGGCTTGTATAGGTATAGGCTCCTGCGAATTAAAAGTTGATTAGAACAGGTACAGAACAGCAAACCCTGTTGGCGGCGGATTGATTGAAAAAATATGCAATGAAATTAGAATATCTAAACTCAGAAAACATATATATATCGCTACCTCTGGACTAGAAGTCTAGATGTCTGGAACACATTTGCAATTTATTTGCACAAGTTAATTGATTGAGTAACAAATGGAACATACAACCACTGAAAACAGCGATAATATTATTAATTATTAATATTAATAATTATTAATATTAATAATTAATAAAGGGGGCATCTGACCTTGGATTTTTTTTCTGAAAGGGCCTAAATTTCTCTTGAAATATCAAATAGGGTTCTGAATATTTAAAATTTTCCAAAAGGGTCAACGGATCAACACCTTTCCATGCGCCTATTCTATCTTTTTGTTTGTTTTTAAATGAAACGTCTCTTTCTCTCAAAAAAAAAAAATGAAACGTTATTGATGCTCTAATTAAAATTGGACAAACTAATTAAAGTACCGATTACATTCAATAAAAAAAGTATTTACCTAAATTATTAATATTAATTAACATATGGACATAAGTCATTAACCAGGTCAAATGTTTAGTAAAACAAATATTTTTTAAAATTAAACTTATTGACGAACAATTTTAAATACAAACATGTTATCACCAATCAAATTTCATTTTCTATTTTTTAGCCTCCTAAATAATATCAATCTATTTTAACAATTCATAATTTTATTCAGTAATTACCGAATTGATATGATACACGCGTGTTGATGCGTCATGTCAAAGTCGTGTCACGTTAAAGACTTTTGAGTATTGACATGTCTTAACACAACACGAGTTGACATGCGATACGACATTTAAATAAACGTATATAAATTACGACATTTAGATATTACTTTAATATAACAAAAATCATGAAATTTTTTCTCATGCCAATTAATATTCAAAATATTTATATAACTAATTATAATTATAATATAATAAATGCAAATTAATTTTTCATCAACATAAAAAAATTTTGATGAAAATTGAAACTAATGTCATATCTTACAAAATATGATAATAACATGATTATATATGCATATATTTTTATAAAATTTTACCCATTAGATAATGGATACGAAATAGTCCTTATCCGTAACCGTACTCGTTAAGATAACGAAAATTTCTCTTTACATATACCCATAAGTCTAACAAAATAAAACTTCATATCCGCCTTATCGAATACAGTAATAAACGGATAAACGAATTTTATTGACAGCCCTAGCAGACAACCCTTCTTGATCCTGTAGAAATTCGGATCAGGTAGTAGATTATAAACAGGGAACATATGGGTCCAGTATATCTGAGCCCTCTGTTAAATTGCACAATTGGCCACTTATAGGTAAATAAAAAACAAAACTTAATACGGTTGCTATTTGGCTGCAAAATTTATAAAAAAAATATATATAACTTCTATATTTTTATGATGTAGACGGTATTCAATTAGCACACAATTTTAATTGGTGCAAACTTATTCTTATTTTTCGCAAATGCAACAGCATTAAATTTGAAAAGATAGGCGCATGGAGAGTGGGTGAAACGTTGGCCCTTTTGGATAATTTTAAATATTCAAAGTCCTTTTTTATATTTAAAAATAATTTAGGCCCTTTCGGAAAAAAAAACCCTGACCTTAGATCTTATCCTGTGTGCACACGTCTCATCGGGTCGATCAAAAATGCGGACAGGCCCGCCGCCACTTTCGATGTCTAATTTGCCGTGGATGGAGACGGACTGCTTGCCGTGTATCTCGAGAAGACGCACCTCGAAAATCTCAGCCAGAGGCATAGCGTAGTCGTCTTGGATTCTTCTGCCCAAGATTGGAGCGCTCGAAACAACCGTCGTTGGTGATACCTTGCCATCAACCTTCCCATCGTCGGGATGGGAATTCGATACCGCCGCCATGGCTGGGCCTGACTGATGCTGGAGATTACGCCATAGCAGAGAAACGGCCGCCGCTACGTGTTATAGGGTTATGAAAATGTTGATTTAAAATTTCGGAAGTTACTGATATGCCGCCCAGCGATATATAATGTTGGGCTGTTTCGTGAGCAATATGGTGAATAGATGAAGGATTCCGAGGAAATTTTTCAAAAAAAATAGCATTTCCACCTCTGTCCTTGAATTAAAATTTACTAAAGAAACGATGTTTTTAAATTTTCTTTCAAAATAATGACGCTATTGTTTTTTTTTCCCCTTTTTTTTTGGATAGAGATATTGCTTTCGAACGCTATGTAAGTTGATATTTCAACAGAATCCTCATCCGCTCCCGCGCGCGGGACTGTCCAGCGCAGCCTACGAACCATCCGATTTGATCTGGACGATTCGGGTCTATCAATCTAGTTACATGCACGGAGCTCCTTTTGCCATTAAAATTAAATCATACGGCTGTAATTTATCCGCTGCACGGTCCCGCACGGCACTGGATTTCATTTCATTTCAACATGGCAATTCAAGGATGACCTAATTAACCTACCCATCCAATCAATTTTTTATTTGACAGCCGCTGTCCATTGTACCTAAAAATATTAAAACTACCCAATCAATGTTTCAATTAATTTAAGTAATGCAAAATATATCTTAATTCAATCATAATCATAGGATGTCACAATCAATTATGGATTCCCACACAAGTAGAATTAATTATAAAATCCTTAGCGCTCCAAGCAATTCGTATCCCTTATCAATCAAAGCAAATGCATGCAAATATTTAATCAATCAAAACAAATGAAAGATTAATATACGGAATTGCTTAGGATCATTCTTAAGATTTTATCATTTCTATCATCCTCACGCGTATGTTTGCAATTAACTCCTCTCTCCTTACGTGTATGTTGTCTCCCTATCCTCTCCCTCCTCCCTCCCACGTACGTTGTCCCCCCTCCCCCTTCTCCCTTCCACGTACGTTGTCCCCCCTCCCCCCTCCTCCCTCCCACGTATGCTGTACTCCCCTCCCCCTCCTCCCTCCCACATACACCGTTCCCACCCCTGCACCCTTCCCCCTCCTCTTCCTACACACTTCATAACTGTTGAAGTTAATATATTTAAATGTTGAATGTAATTTCGTAATTGTTGAAGTTAATATATATAACTGTTATACTAAACTTGTTGCAGAGATAGAATAGAACCAAGGTCTATCTTTCTGATTAACTTCAACAGTTACGATATTACCTTCAATATTTAAATATATTAACTTCAACATTTACGATATTAATTTCAACAGTTATCTATTTAATTTCAACAATTACGATATTAACTTCAACAATTATTTATTTAATTTCAACAGTTATTTATTCCTAAAATAACTACTAATGTTGGGAGTATTTGCCCGCGGGTTTCTCGGTCTGGTATTCGGCACCTCGCGTTCATGATATCTACATTCAACTGTGCCCCGGAGACACGGTCGAAGCATGCCCCGTGTGCGTCTTTCTTTCACGACATGCTCTGGTCCTTCCTGTGGTCTTCTAGCGTTATCAGAAGTCATGTCCGCCCCGGACATCTGCAACGTCCTCCCACACCTGGACAAAGAGATAAGACGGACCCATTCGGTGACTTTTGCGGTCGCCCTCACTAAACCAACTTGAATCTGAACTACGATTCAAATCAAGTCTGACCGAAATTGGATTTCCTTTTCGTGCCATATGTCGCTTTTTCTTGAATTCCCTTAATGCCCTTTCCTTTCCTACAATGCAAGAGTCCCGATTCCATGCTATGATTAGCTTCCAGTACCAACCCCCATCCTTCCTAGACTTTGAGATTATTTCTTGTTGTTTTTAGTCCTTGAAATCATATCTGATAGACGTAAAATATTAATTCATAATAATATTTCTAATTAACATTCTAGAATCAACGTATTTTATATAAAATTAAATAAATCATAAGTTAGAACTTACAATTTTGTAGAGAAGACATCTTGATGCGGAAATTTGATCTTCTCCAATTTCCCTTAGTCCAAAATGATGGCAGAATGGCGTTTTCTTTTTCTGAAATTTCTGGTTTTCTTTTTGGGCGAAAAAAAATAGGAAAAGGTGCCACACTTAATAAAATTTCAGAATAAAAAATAACTAAGGTAATTGAAGGGATCATATTTGAATAAATCTGGTCCATTGATTTTCCATCAAAATCAATGCACCCTTTAATTATATTTCATAAATGAACTTGGTTCAAATTAAATTATATAGGCCACTTAATAAATAATTAATATTATTAATTTTTAATATTATTAATTATAACAATATCTTCCCAGTCTTGGTTTTATGGAGATTAATCGGTCTTGGTACTATATAGAATTCTGAATAATGCGGCAACATGCCTAGTAAACCAAACAAAAGAAAAAAGACACTATTTACGACAAAACAATGAAGAAAAAGTACCCACTTTGTACAGGTAAAAACAGGTCAAACTCGAGGAGAAAAACAAGTCAAAACACAAGAAAACAGTAAAGGGTTGAATGCAACTCAATAGCTCGACCAACGGGAGAAGGAATTGTGTACTTATTTTATTGATAAAAAACAAAGAAAAAGAAAGACTCTAAGCGTGCGAAATGACCTTAAACTTCAACAGTTATCTAATTAAGTGCAACAATTACGATATTAATTTCGACAATTATAAAGTCTGAGGGAAGGGGAGGGGGAGGGGTGGGTGAGACAGTGTACGCGGGATGGAGAGGGGGGAGGGGGAAAGATATGAGAGACAGCGTACACGTACGCGAGAGAGAGGGAAGCAGAGCGATGGAGGAAGAGGAGCGAAACAGAGGATGATAGCCAAAAATAGAAAACGCGTTTAATAACTGATGAGGATGATAGAAATGGTGAATATCGAAGATGATCCTTATCACCCCGATTAATATATGTTCTCAAATAAATCTAGGTGATACATAAAACTAATTTGTCTGTTTTTACAAATATTAAACAAGAGCAATTTAATTTTTTCCTTAAAAGTTTGCGCCAACTTGGTAACAATAATTTCAGATTCAGTAAATTATCTTATTAAGATATAAAAAAAAAAAGTTGTCTGCAGTAATAGAAGATCATTTGGCATTTTGGCGATCAAATTTAAAAGTATAAGCATTTGCAGATGTAAAGCAGGCCAAAATGTTTTTCTATAATAAATTTAAAAGTATAATAACCAAAATAATAATAATAAATTTTAATGCAAACACAAAATAATAATACTGGTAACAATATGTATCCCCACCCGTTCCATTTCAGTTGTAAATTCATCATTTTATATGGAAATCAAGTAATCAAATAATCAAGTAAACAAATATTTCTATAATCACGCATTTTGTATTACATTTCAATGCTGTACACATTAATTTAATACAAGGTTAAAAATTTCAAATAACTTCGCCTTGCATTGACATATAAATCGTTTCAATTCTCAATTAGAACATCTTATCTTATTATAGCATATTAAAGTACCATATTTGCTTCTTAGAATTAAAAAAAAATCATTTCCAAAATAAAAAATTCCTTATTAAAAACGAATGCCTTCTTGAACTTCCAAATACCAAATAATTTAAAAACAAAATTACCATATTTTCTTTTCATTTGAAAAAAATAAATCAAATATCAGGCTTGCCCCCATTTCCCATTAACGTGTCAACATTAATTAATATATACACGAGTAATACTAGAGTCAAAAACATTTAACACTTGGCCCGTCAAATACGATCGGATCACAATTTTTAAAATTACAACGGCCAATCCGAACCGCTCAATTTATTCTTCATGATGAAATATGCTTGGAGATCGAATTTTATATTTTTTTCAAATTTTTTATTATTTATTTTTAATTTTAGAAAAACTTCAACTACAACTACAACAACTAAGCTTTTTGTCCCAAACAAGTTGGGGTAGGCTAAAAAAGAAACCCAACAAGAGAACATATCCAAAAACAAAATAAATCATAAAATAGATACTAATAATAGGAATAGCAATAATAGCAATGCTAAATAATATATATATATATAATAATGGTAATAGTAGAAATCTAGACCTTAACCGTGACCTAATAGAGTGACCTAAAAACATGTGGCATCGCTCTATCCCTAAATTCCTACGTCATGGCTCTGGTACATGAGTTGCTAACTTCCATGCGCTTCTATTTATTGTCAACTCCTTGGAGAGGTTCCATTCTTTAAAGTCTCTTTTCACCACTTCTTCCCATGTCAATTTTGGTATCTCTCTTCCTCTCCGTGTGTTTTTAAAATGATTAAGAATTCTGCTATGCATTGGTGCCTCTGGAGGTCTGCGTTGGATATGTTCAAACCATCTCAAACAATGTTGGGTCAGCTTTTTCTCTGTCGGTGCAAACCTAACCATATCCCAGATGTCATCATTTTTAATCTGTTCTCTCCTCGTGTGATTGCAAATTCACCGCAATATACGCATCTCAGCTACACTTATCTTCTGGACATGTCGTCTTTTAGTAGCCCAACATTCTGCGCCATACAACATCACAGGTCTATTTGTTGCCTTGTAAAACTTGCCTTTTAGCTTCTGTAGGACTTTCTTATCGCATTTGACGCCTAATGCTTGCCGTGTCACCCACCCTGCTCTTATCCTATGACTAACATTTTCATTTATTTTGTCATCGCTCTGCATCATCGACCCTAAATATCGAAAGGTATCTTTCATAGATACTACATGTCGGTCTAAACAGACATCTTTATCTACTGGTCGTACCCCACTAAACTCATACCTCATATATATATTCTGTCTTAGTTCTACTAAGTCTAAACCCTTTTGACTCTAGAGTTTGTCTCCACAACTCCAATTTTCTATCGACCCATATCCTACTCTCATTAACTAACAACACATTGTCGACAAAAAGCATACACCAAGGAATCTCTCCCTATATATCCTTCATGATCTCATCCATCACTAAGGAAAAAATATACGAGCTCAAAACTAATCCCTAATGTAGTCCTATTTTAATAGGAAAGTCACTAGTCACACTATCACATGTCCACCACATGACTTTTCTTGGTACTTTGTCATATGCTTTCTCCATATTAATAAAAATCATATGTAGATCATTCTTCTGTTCTCGATATCTCTCCATCAATTGTCTTATCAAGAAAATGGCCTCCATAGTCGACCTCCCAGGCATAAATTCAAATCGGTTTTTTGAAATATTTGTCATCTGTCTCAAGCGATGCTCTATCACTCTCTCCTAAAGATTCATTGTATGACTCATAAGCTTAATTCCTATAGTTTGTACAGCTTAAAGCATAATTTTTTATTTTTTTAAAAATCTTCAATCTAATAACAGAATGCCTTTACATTTTATTATCATGAATTAATATCCTCAATGATTGAAGTTCGGGAAAACCGCCCTTACTTAGGGCGTGAGACATATAGTCATCCCAAGTAACCTTGACTTCTATTCTCTGACCATGTCTGCCATTGATGTACTTAATATCATCGCTTGCGTACTTGGGTTGAACAAAAAACTCCTTCCCCGTGAGGAAGTAGCTGCCAGAGAGATCATAGAGATGAACATGAACCGTAAGACTCTCATCATCCGGTACGGGTTTCACAGACCTGCACAAGGGGATGCTGTCACCGCATGCAAGTTCGATATGATCCCCGCGCTTCTTGCTGAATAGAAGAGTCTCCATTTGAGGTAGCAAGGAGTTGGAGGCAGCAATCCTCCCATACTGGCCATACAATCCCGATTTCTCTTTACCGCTCTTACCACTGACGAGTTTGATCTCCACAGTTGCCACCACGGCACTCTCATACACCGCCAATCGCATCGCCAGTGAACCACCTATTCCAACTGATCTTTTAATTAGTACTCTGTTATACTTGTCGCGAGATGGGTTCAAATATATCATGTCCTTGATAAATTCCTTTTCGCCTTCCTTCAATTTAATTCTCAACACAACATCAGAACGTCCTGAGATTGCCCTCCGGGGGCCTTGTATAGGTGTAGGCTTCTGCAAATTAAAAGTTGATTAGAACAGCAAAACCCTGTTGGTTGGCGATTGATTGAAAAAAATATGCAATGAAATTAGAACATCTAAACTCAGCAACATATAAATATAAATATATTGCTACCTCTGGACTAGAAGTCTGGAACGCATTTGCACCTTACTAGCACAGATTGATTGATTGAGTAACAAATAGAATATACAACCACTGAAATCAGCGATACTATTATTAATATTAATAAAGGGGGGGGGGGGGGGGGGGGGGCTGACATTAGATTTTATCCTGTGTGCACACGTCTCGTCAGGCCGATCAAATATGTGGACAGGCCCGCCAGCGCATTCAACGTACAATTTGCCGTGGATGGAAACGGACAACTTGCCGCGTATCTCAAGCAGACGCACCTCGAAAATTTCGGCCAGAGGCATCGCGTAGTCGTCTTGGATTTCTCTGCCCAAGCTTGGAGGGCTGGAAACAACCGTCGTTGATGATAGCTTGCCATCTGCCCCCCCATCGCTTGGACTGGAATTCGATTCCTACGCCATGGCAGGACCTGATTAATGCTGGAGATTTCGCGATAGCAAAGAAACGGGCGTTGCTGGTGTCATGTTGTGGATGTGTATTTATAAAAATGTTATAGGGTTTTTAAATTCTCTTTCGTGTGCTGTGTGCAATGTGCTTATGTGCACAGTTTATTTTTCTAATTAATGGTTTTAAATATACGCTGGATTGCCTCGGGAACTTCCTATAAACAGTAACATTTCAGAATTTCATTTCTGATTTTCCATACCAATTATCTGCCCCTTTGATCCGTGATCGCACGGCTAGGGTTAGTGTACCATATTTTGGGGTCAGTTTGTGGTGCCCATGATGGTGTGGTGGGTTGTCATTCGTTTGAAATCGACTCATGTGAGAAAGTCATGCGAAATTCTATTGGAAATTATCCACACATTGTGACTTTCTATATTGTAGGCCCCGCTACTATAGACAACACCTGGATTTTGGGACGAACTAGGAGTATTCACTTAACGTGAACCATTGTGGTGGATTATTCGACGACTGCTCATTGCATTTGCATCATGCTGTCTTTGTCTTTTAACAACGATCTTTAAATATTAGGCTCTATTATTCAGAGCTGATAACCATCATTCATATAAAAATCATCCGTGTCATCCAATCCTTCCTTCCCCTCTATCTTTCTCTTTTGTTCCGCGTTTCTGGGTGAGGCGCATCTCCCTCGCTCACGCGCGTTCCCTCCCCTCACGCGCCTTTCCTCCCTCGCGCCCCTTCCTCCTTAACGCGTCTTCCTTCCTCGCCAGCGCCCTTCCTTCCGTCCCTCCCTCCTCGCTGGCGATCTATTTCCCCTTCCTCTCCCTCACACTTTATCTTGTCTTCTTAAACTGAACATATATGACAACTAATTGAACATAAATAGTAAATAAATTGAACAGATGTAACAAGCAATATAGACTCAATACTAAAAAATAAAAGTGAGTAAATAAACTGAACATGATTGCCAAATAAATTGAACAGTTATAACAAATAAATTGAAAAGATGTAACAAACATGTTGACTTGTATAAAAAAATAAACAGTGAACATAAAATGAACAAATATAATAACTAATTAAACAGTTATATCAAATAAACTAAACAAATGTAACAAAAATGTGGACTTATACAAAAAGTAAAAATGAGCAAATAAACTGAACAGAAATGACAATTAAATTGAACATAAATAGCAAATAAACTGAACAGATGTAACAAAAATGTGGACTTATACAAAAAGTAAAAATGAGCAAATAAACTGAACAGAAATGGCAATTAAATTGAACATAAATAGCAAAT
Source organism: Rhynchospora pubera (assembly GCA_028095005.1). Taxonomy (NCBI): domain Eukaryota; kingdom Viridiplantae; phylum Streptophyta; class Magnoliopsida; order Poales; family Cyperaceae; genus Rhynchospora; species Rhynchospora pubera. The sequence goes on from JAMFTS010000020.1 coordinate 20,339, forward strand.
AAACTAAACACATGTAATAAAAATGTGGATTCATACAAAAAGTAAAAGTGAGCAAATAAACTGAACAGAAATGATAATTAAAATGAACAGTTATATCAAATAAACTTAACAGATGTAAACAATGTGCACTCAAACAAAAAATAAAAGTGAGCAAATAAACTAAACAGAAATGACAATTAAATTGAACAGTTTATACAAAAAAACTGAACAGATGTAACGTGAGATAGAATGGAGAGAGAAAAAATAAAAGAAAGAAGAGCCAATGAGAAACCAAAAAAATCAATAGAGAGAAAAATGGATGGAGCAGAAAGGAAAGGAGAAGGGAAGGGAACGAAAGGAAAGAAAAATGGAGAAAGGAGGAGCAAAAGGAGGGAGGGAAACTCAAGAAGGAAAAAGGAGAAGTGAGGGGAAGCCGTACCTGGGAGCGGAGGGAAGAAAGGGGAAGCGGATCGCTGGTAAGGGAGGAGCGGAGGGAAGGAGGGGAAGCACTCTCGAATCGCTGGTAAGGGAGGAGCACGCTCTAAAATCGCTCGGATTAGAATCGAAGCACCAGGAGTCGCTCGTGGATGACAGTGATGACAATTAGATGGATGGTAAGTAGTAATTACCTCTATTATTAGTCTATTTTATTCAACTGTTTTTCAAAAATATGGCCTGGGCCGCCTGACTAAGGTTATTGCCGAAAAAATTAATAATGACGTTACTGTTCATATTAATTTTGATAATAACAAAAAAAAATCGAAATTTTAATACTAACGTTGCTGGATCGTCATCCCAGTTGACGAAAGCCCAATACCTTTGGATCGTCATCCCAGTTGACGATCCAAGCTTGGATCGTCATCCCAGTTGACGACCCAAGCTTGGATCGTCATCCGAAATGACGATCCAACGATCCAACAAAAAACAAACAAAAAACAAATATTAAAAAAAGGTTGTGAAATTATTTTGTTTGGATCGTCATCCCAAATGACGATCCAAACAAAAAAATTTCAGAATCTTGTTTTTTTTAATACAATTTTTGCATTTTAGCCCCCAAAGTTTTTATTATTACAAAATATATAATTTATAATTAAAAATTTATATATTAATATCTACATTTAATGTATAACAAATTTTTTTATTGGACTACTATGTAAAAATAATAATTTTAGTGTCATCGGCGAATAAATTTTAATTATATATAATAATATGTGCGTGTTGGCACGACACGATGTGCGTGTTGACACGACACGACGCGACGCGACGCGACACGAATACAAAATTGGCACGACACGACATGTCATGTCATAATTGTGTCGTGTTGGAACATTAGAAAGTTTGACACGATTCAACACGACACGATTCGACACGAACACGAATTAACACGACACCTCAACACAAATCTAATTATTAATGTTGATTATTTAAGCAAAATTAATAATTTATTTTCAATTTATAATACCACATCATATTATTTACCATCATTTAAATCATAATATTGTTCTAATTTAATTATTATTTTTTATAAAAAATATTAATAAAAATTTTAAACTTAATTACATAATAAATTATAACGTTTAGTAATTTTTTTCTTAATTTTTATTTTTAATTAAAAAAATAATAAAATAATCTGACACGATTTGACACGACTAACACAACGTTTCAACACGACACGACACGATCGTGTCAGTCGTGTCGTGTTAGAATGCGTGTCATGTTGACTCTTCTCACCACTAAGCACGACACGACACAGTTAAAAAAGTAGTTCGTGTCAACACGACACGAGACTCTAACACGATCGTGTTTGACACGACATGACACGACACGCACGATGTGTAAATAAAATATAATAGATGTTTTAATTATGTTTAATTTTTAATTATAAATTATATATTTTGTAATAATAAAAACTTTGGGGACTAAAATGTAAATTTTGCATTAAAAAAAAGAATCTGAAATTTTTTTGTTTGGATCGTCATTTGGGATGACGATCCAAACAAAAAAATTTCAAAATCTTTTTTTAATATGTGTAATATGTGTTTTTTTTCTTGGATCGTCATTTCGGATGACGATCCAAGCTTGGATCGTCAACTGGGATGACGATCCAAGGGTATTGGGCTTTCGTCAACTGGGATGACGATCCAGCAACGTTAGTATTAAAATTTTGATTTTTTTTCTGTTATTATCAAAATTAATATGAACAGTAACGTTAGTATTAATTTTTTCGGGGTTATTGTCTAATTGAAAACCCATGTTCTTTTTTGGACCTAGAATGCATGCACTTGGATCCGGAAAAGTACGCATATTCTTAAATTTTAAAATGATGCATTTGACTGGGCTTAAAAATTCGAAACTGAGCTTTAAAAATGGAATAGAAACGAAAAAGTCCGAACACTAAAATGGACCTAACCTCATGGGCTTTCGGCTGATTTACTAACTTCATGCTCTAGGCTTTTATTTATTATAAGAAATGCTTAGAATTAGGAACACTTTTGTCATAAGAAGCACTAATATTTTAACATGATATTGAGAGACTTTTGAGTATACAATATCACATTGATCAGTCAAATGATATTATGTCTCATTTAATTTAATAGAACTAACTAATTTAAGCTTAAGCTCTCCAAGCGAGGTAAATTACTTCAAGCAGAAAAAAATATTGCATCGTAGTTATAGACGAAGTAATAGTTGTGAACATTTAAAGTTTAGTCCTCTATATAAGTAAATATTTTTAACATATAAATCTCTGAGCAACTTCAACATCTAGCACTTTCTACATGTAAACACCTAATTAAACACCTTAATTAAGGTCGGAGTAAATACAATGGAATTAATTACTTTATTTTATTTTCAAAATTAGGATTTTATTTGAATTATTCCGACACAGGTCCGATATGAATAAGATTTTTTAACAAAAAAGTGGTTAAAGGGGGTTGATTTAAAAAAAAATTTAAGCAAATATGGAAATTAGAGGAGCTAATTAATGATCTATTATTTTGTGCTTAACCAATTCTTTAACCTTTAAATGCAACAAGGTCGAACTGAAATAACTTTAATTTGTAACCTTACGGGACTGTTAACTATCCAATCTAGTTTTCGTTTGACCACGGAAAGCAACGACTATACCTTGTTGAAAATACAGCTAGCCTTTCTTCTTCGTGTATTATTTATTTATTTATTACATTTATGTCTAAAATTCAATGTTTTGTAATATGGTTTCTCAACTTAAAAGAGCCTTAGATCTGAACAAACGTGAAGTTCAAAAATTAAGGAAAGTAGTGTGCATTTTTGTCACTCTAAAAGCTACATGCATCGATCTATTGAGCACTAAAACATGCTATTTAGCACATTATAATAAAAAACTTCATATGCATTCTAGCGAGGAAGAAAATGCAAGTTCCAAATCATTCAAAATATTTTTTTTTATTTTAAAGATATTCAAAATTATATGTCATAATTTAAAATTTATCTTAAAAAGGTATATATTTTTCCAATAAGATATGTTTAACAAGAGAAAATAACATAATATATAGATAATTACTGGACACGATATAATACGGGGGTGATAAGGATCATCCCCGATATTCACCATCCCTATCATCCTCATCAGTTATTAAACGTGTTTTCTATTTTTTACTATCATATTTCTCTGTTTCGCTCCTCTTCCTCCATTGTTCTGCTTCCCTCCCTCTCGCGTACGTGTACGCTGTCTCTCCTATCCTTCCCCCTCCCCCCCTCTCCATCCCGCATACACTGTCCCACCCACCCTCCCCCCCCCCCCCTTCCCTTAGACTTTATAATTGTTGAAGTTAATATCGTAATTGTTGCACTTAATTAGATAACTGTTGAAGTTAATATATACTATGCATAAATATTGAAGTTAATATCGTAATTGTTGAAATTAAATAGATAATTGTTGAAGTTAATATCGTAATTGCTGAAATTAAATAGATAATTGTTGAAGTTAATATATTTAAATGTTGAAGGTAATATCGTAATTGTTGAAGTTAATATCAGAAAGATAGACCTTGGTTCTATTTTATCTCTGCAACAAGTTTAGTATAACAGTTATATCTATTAACTTCAACAGTTACGATAGTACCTTCAACATTTAAATATATTAACTTCAACAGTTATGAAGTGTGTAGGAAGAGGAGGGGGAAGGGTGCAGGGGAGGGAACAGTGTATGTCGGAGGGAGGAGGGGGAGGGGAGGACAGCATACGTGGGAGGGAGGAGGGGGAGGGGGACAGCATACGTGGAAGGGAGAAGGGGGAGGGGGGACAACGTATGTGGGAGGTAGGAGGGGGGACAACGTACGTGGGAGGTAGGAGGGGGAGGGGCGGAAGACAGCGTACGCGTAAGGAGAGAGGAGTTAGTTGCAATATACGTGTGAGGATGATAAAAATGATAGAATCTTAGAAATGATCCTAAGCAATTCCGGATATAATATATGAAGATTTCAGGGCAATATTCAAAGGTTCTTTCTCATTGTGGAGATTTGCCATGAAAAAGAAAAGAAAGGGATAAATCATCATAAGCACCCTTTCTTTTGCCACGAGGCCCAAATTCCTCCCATGTAAACGTTCCTCAACAGTAAATGTAAATAAAAAAAATAATTCAACAAAACTACAGTTCATGTCTTCATGATATGAATATAATCCATACATAACTGAGATAGTGCATTTTTATAAGGAAAACGTCATCTTAATTGCTATTATATTCATTAGAAAGCAAACTTAATACTACTTAAATAAAAAAAAGGAAACAAAATATTACTAGTATGCAAAATAGTACAAATAGAATATTAGCGTATTATTCATAAAAAATCTAGATAATTTTGGATTGTAATAAAATTCTTTATAGTGGTTTAATTTATCTAATCCTTCAAAAACATTAAAAACAAATAATTCCTGACTTATACATATTTTGATACTACGTTTCATTGTAGAGTAGGCCAATACTTTATCCAACGCAAGTTAATAATAAATTCTAATAAAGATATTTCTTGACAAAAAAATACGAATGATCTATTATTTAATATAAAAATCCAGAAGTTTTTAATATGAGTAAATTTTATATATTTTTTTTATCAAGATTAAGAAACTATTTGAGAGTATAAAATAAGCCCCGTCTCCTTTGCTCGCCAAAATACTCACAAAAAATCAAGACTTCAAGTAGGAACAAACTGAAAAAACTAACAATTCATTTTCACTAGAAGCAAATACATAAGTGAAACTAGCTGTACTCCATTCAAGTGTGAACAGTCTCTACATTTACATTAAATTTTAAAAAAAATTGTTAATTAACAGCTGAATTAAACACTATTCTATACATTATCCAAGATTTATTCATATCAAAAGTCCATCCACTTATATAGCTTAAAAATATTTCACTCCTTAGATTTGTTTATTAAAGCGAACAATCTGAAGTGATATTTTACAGCTTTTTAATTGCCAAATTCTTTGTAAGAAAATCTAATCTACACACTCAAATCAAGGTCGCTAGCACAATTTGAAGAAATTTGCTTAAAAGTGTAAATAACTTTATCTCAAGTTTACTTTCATCAAAATTCAAAATCATTTGTTTAATTAGAAGTTAAAATAGTCACTATCACTATATTATAAAATTATCCAACTTCAATTGGTTTTCTCCCATATCTTATTATGCTTTGAAATTTGAATTTGTAGTGAAATCAGCGAAATAACAAATTGCTTTTCTATGTTATTATGTTTCTTATATAATTCCAATCACACGAATACAATGAGAAAAACATTTATTGCATGATAAATGAGATTGTATGATTTATGAACTTTACAAATGTGTTGCTATCATAAAGCCAATTGCATATTCTGTCCACGAATTCTAGCGTGAATTTATCTAATCACTCTATGGTTATCATGTGTTTGTTTGGTTGCAACCTATTTCACTCTATTCATCAATGGAAAAATTGGATATAACCCCCTTAAATCTTCCTCAATTGGAAATAACCCCTGAAATCTTTATAATATTCTAATCGTGAGAGCCATTGATATAAACCCCAGTGCTCCTCAAGCTATTATCAAGCGTGGGTCTCCATCGACTGGAAAAATCGGATATAAAGCCCCCAAATCTTATTCAATCGGAAATAAATCTCTCAAATCTTCATAATCATTTTAAAGTTGGATACAAACCCTTTTAATGATAATTTATTTATAAAAAATAATTAATATAATTTCAGACAATAATGCATCCGCCTTCTCCCTCAACTCTAGGCTCCATTACTAAGTCTAAAGTGTATTTTATCTACGAATTTATTTTTTGAATGTCAGACAAAATTACGGGCACTTGGTGAAAAGATCGAAAGAAAAAACTAAAATCCAGCCAAAACTCATTACCTTGTGTTAGAGTATGGTTGTAACACCTTGAGATTCGTTAACTGAAATCAAAGACATCAGTGTGTTAAGCCTTGAACTCAAATTCAACATGTGTTTGTAATTTTGTATAAAGAAACAAAAGTGAAAAATTTTGAAGACTACATGACTTTTGAGCCCCAAATGGGTTGGAAATAATGTTTGATTTAGTGCAAAGTAAAATGTCAACCTAGTTGAAGGTCCTTTCGCTCCTGAGACTAGCATCAAAGATAAAAATACATATACCAACAAGTGATAATTGATTACCATGGTTTGGGTCAAGACTGAGAAAGGACAGATAGACACAGTGATTTAAATGATTAAAAAATCATTTGATTCATTCACATATAAAACACGCTTTTGACCAGTAGGGAAGAACAGGTTTGACGGAAAGAACAGAGAAAGATAAAAGGACATTATTGTCCAAAATCTTAAAAATTGATTTCTTTAAATTAAAATATCATTAAAATTAACCATAAGGGTTTATATCTGGACTTCAAATGATTAGAGGGGTTTATATCTAATTTTGAAAATTTGAGGGGTTTATTTCCACTTGGACAAGATTTGAGGGGTTTATATCCGATTTTGCATTTTTTTTTATTTTACTAATATTTTAAGTAAGAGAACTGAATTGTATAGAGTTTTCATAAAATTGCCCCTCATAAGTCATAACCTCTCATAACCTTTCATCTTCCCCCGTAGCAATCGCAAAAGAAAGACTAATAAGCTTTCTACTGTTGTCCTTTAATATGGACGATTTTTGTTCTCCACCAAATAAAACCTTTTCCGAATTCCATTCTATTGTTGTTATCCACCAATTAAAATTGCAGTTCTATATAAGCATTGTCAGTTCTTTTTATCTTCTTTCAATAAATTCCCTAATTTCAATCGGACTAAAGGAGAACTAGCAATAAAAGGTTGGTTATAGAAGACATGGAGCCACTTTTGGTATCGATAAAGATCAAGTAAACTTTCAAATCGCATTTGATTATTTCATTTCTGTTTGATACTGCTGTATTTGGGAGACGAAAGGTTATGAGCAGAGAGGGCAATTTCGTCATAGTTTTACATAGTTCATTTCTCCTATTTAAAATATTAGCAAAATCTCTACTACTTATAAAAGCATGTAGAGAAAGCTCTATCCAAAATTTGAACCGAAAAAAGCAAACAAATGTTTATCCAATACAATATGGACGGCCCATTTTTATGATTTGATCAAATCGGTGGTGTAGATTTAATAATGAGATGAAATATTTAAATCTTTCGTTTAGACCGTGTTAACATTATTTTATTTCTTATTCTTTCTTAATATGAGCACACAGTAAAGGAAAAAGAAAAACAAATTAATCCTCTCTAACCATACCAAAATCGACATAAAACAAAATCGCCTCAAATTTCTTTCTTTATTCCCACACAGTCGGATGGGCTCGTTTGCTAGTAAATTAAAAAAGGATTGAAAAGAGTTTATATCTATAATTGTCATGTATAGAAGCGGTTATATCCAATATTAAAGATTCCAGGGGTTATTTCCAATTGAGAAAGATTGGAGGGGTTTATGTCCAATTTTACCTTCATCAATTGATTGCTTTCTATATTTTTCCATTGACTTGAGATGCAATAGCTTGTGTGGCGAATTGAAATATTGAAGAAAATGGGTCAGAACAATGCAGCCAACCTATTTATCCTGCGCCTGAGTCATGCTCTGCCGCGTGGAGCAGAAGAAATGGTGATTTTTTATGCAGCTCGAATCACACTTTGTGCTTCCGAAAATATAAATATATATTTCAAATACATAATTGAACATTAAAAATATTCAGCAGAACTTTCTTATTACTTTCTTACTATTAATTTTCATATTTAATAGTTTCATTTTTTCCATGTCAAGAGTATTCAAATGTGTTTCCTAATGCTTTTTTAACAACTAACGTGCTAAGTTTTTCTTCCGCTTCGCTACTACTAATATCGAATAAAATTAATTTTGTGGATGTTTTGCTTGCAAATATAACGATCGATATCAGCTGCTGTAAAAAAAAGATCGACTTTTTTAGGTTAGCTTTGTTATCTATCGCCATGTTAGAGAATGCCTAAGAATCTTTTACCACGTCGAATTTCTGCAAGCACGAACAACAATACTTAGTTGCTTTTCTGAAAATTAAGTTGAGATAAATCCTTTGTTAATGTAAACCTGACTCAACCTAATTTGCTGTCAATTAATGCAACCAACAAGCAAAAAAAAAAAAAAGAATTAATTTGGTATCTCTAAAACTCTATGACAACATTAAACACAATCTTAGAAAATAATATGAGTTACAATATACATAACATCATTATTAAACTGTTGCGGCTACAGAAAAATGTCGTTGAATGAAGCCAGCAATTTATCAAGTTTTGTTGAATTAATATAAGCGTTTATCAGCACTTACAAGGGATTTCGATTTACATCCTTGTAGAGCAAGTACCTGGTCCTATTTTTCCCCAGAGCACAGTACCTGACACAATAAAATATACAAATTTGTGACACTTGCAGTTATTCAAATTTAAGTACACAGATAGGTACCACGGTTTGCACAAATTACAGAGCACGGTACGAGAAGGTATGCTAAAAGTTAGCCTAATTGGCCCTATATTTTATACATATAGATTCTTTTTCCCTATATTTTATTTCCCTTGTTTGGTTTTTTAGATGTCATTCTTTTTAAGACTCTGAATATAACTAGTCTCAAATAAAACGCCAAAATAAAATGGCAAGTCATACCATTGAGGAACAAATGGTGCCATCCAAATGACGTCACCAGCTTGTACTGGATACCTGTTAAAAGATAGAACAACAAGGCACAAAAAAAAAAGATTTGTCAACAAACTTTATATATTCAATTTTAGGACCATATTTTATTGAAGTTGTAATGCAGGACAAAAATACAATGTTTAATAAGGAAAAAATATATTAAAATACCATTTATCACCCAACCGGTAAATCCCCTGGCCCTCTAGCAGAAGTAAACCATGCTGATTGTAATGCACCTCCTGTTTTATAGAGAACAAGATAATAAAAATATATTAAATAACGAGGGACCATATAATGGCTAAGATATATGATAATAAATATCTTCAAAGCATGTAAAATAATCGGATGCACGAGTTTTGACTAACCTTTACATTAAGATATTCTCCAGGTTTGAAATCCATAATCTGAAAAAATAAAGATACCAAAAATAAGGAAATATAGGTAATCAACTAATCACATTATAAATAATTTCCAACTTTTTCACTAAAGGTACTTGCAGATAATAGTTATACTTTATACACTATCAAATATGGGATAATGAAAGAACTTACATGAATGTTAAAATCATAAGGGCCAGAGGTTGGTAACAGCTTTCGCAGCTCAAATATCTACAATATAGCAAAAAATAAAATAAACTTAATTTTACTTTAAGTACTTCACAAAAATTCTCCAGTGTATTAGGCAAAAGCATAAAACTACTAAGCTTTTGACCATTATGAATCAACTTGATCCTTCACTTAATCACTCTCTCCCTCTCACTCTCAGAGAAACTGTAATAATGTGAATTAAGTTACTTTTCTTAAAGGAAAGGGAATCAAGAGGTGGTGGTACCAACCTCTCCAGGAGTTTCTAGAAGTGGATGCTCGTCAGTTATGCCTATTTTAAGCTCTGGCACATCTGTTCCAACTTGCGCATACCTATATGCACAATAGAATTCTGTGATTGTTACATGTGAAAAGCTCTTCCAGTTTGAAATTAGACCTTGCTTATCTTACATGCTAATTAACACACTTTACTGTATTTACACCTCAATATTTCTTTTCAATAAAGCTTTCACCACAACTAAGATGCCACTTATTCCAAATTGAGGTCTTTTTTTTCCCTTTTTGCTGTCTCAAAGCACAATTTTTGTTAATTGGCTTATAGTTTTGGTTGAAGACTTGAAAATAAGCAATAGAATAAACAAGCAAACCTCCGCTCAAAAAGAACAATAGTTGCTGACTCATCACACTTCATTAAATGCTCCATGTTTGGTGGCAAATATGCATATGAATCCACCTGGGAAGGGGAAAACAAAATATGGTACTGGTAATTATCAAGCCCTTAAAACCAAAGATTTGTACTGGGCTCACAATCCGTTAGTAAAACTAATGCCCTGATCAGAATGGCATTGTCTTAACATGGGATTTCATTTCATTCCAATTCATTAGAAAAATTTTTTATCAAAATGGATGGGTTTGATGTCATTTGGTCGGAATTCCATGTTATTAGACTCAACGAAATCTCAAGAAATCAATTTCCATGAAACAAAATCCTGCGTAAAAATCATTTTGATCAGGGCGCAAACCACCTTCGTACAAGTGTTAGTTTCTGTTACGTTATATTTGTAGTACGAAGTTTGTTTTTGCATAGAAAAAGTGATATGATGATTCTAACATTCAGGTTGTAAACGGCCCCAGCTTCCAACGCAACACTGCCCTGAACAACAAAAACAAACCTGAAAATTTTTCCAATAAATATTAGTACATAAAAGGACAAAACTCAATTAAATTTGTAAAAGTATGAACTAAGAAATTAGTAAGATCCTCGATATTCAAAACATTAATAATATATATTGCCAAGTAGTGTGAAACCCTTTTATCTTTTTGTGGGTTCCAAACTTGTTTTGTCTTTACAATTGTGTCTGTGTTTAGCCAGACTATACTAGATACAGTGCTAAGTTTAAGCAGGCACAAATTTAACAGTTCCCTCAACATCAGAAGTTGGGGTTTGAACTTTCTTGTTCAATTTAAATCTATTTCATTTATAATTCTATCTTGCTGTTTTTTTGTTAAAAAAAACTTCTAACATGTTGATACAAACTTCAAAAAGGGGTGCACCTTTCAACATCTTTAAGAGGGAGAGCAGATTTTGAGTCCGCTGATTAAGCCATTCATAAAAAGTAAAAGATTAGTGCAACTCAGCAAGTGATGCTCAAAACAGAAGATTAGTTACAGGTATCTTCTTTCATCAGTTACAGGTATTAGTTACAAGTAATTATATACTGAAATGTTACAGCCTTCTATTTTGTATCTTCTTTCATCAGTTTAGTTACAGGTGCTGGTATGATCCACCGAAATATGAACATGGTTTAGTTGTCTTTCTTTGTTGAGTTGCTAATACCAACATTGAGTAAATGAATTATATGAACCCCTTTGAATATAATGAGGCTCAAGCAAAAACCATGTTGTATATTGAGGATAAATTGAACCAGAACCAGATTTGGTTTTGATAGAGTGGTGGATTATACAAATGAGACTCAATTAGGCTCATCTGGCTAATAAAATAGTATTGCAGAAGATACCTTGCATCTTTGCTAAGTACATGACAAAGTGTGCCCCTATGGCTGGTGTGATCAGATATGCTCCTGATGTGTTGATCCTAAAAGAGGTTCAATTTTTATTGTACCGCACCACAAAATACTGCTGAAATGAGGACGTATTTAAGTAGAAAAAAAGGGGGAGGGGTGGAGAGAGGGAGAGAGGGAGAGGATTACCAATCAGGAAGAGGACTGAATACTTGGCTTTCAGGTGTAACTAGAGCATGATCCCGCTCGAAAACACTACGAGTAAAACCTGGTAAATCTGCAAATTTTATCCAAAAAACAACAAAGTTGTAATTATTGAACAGGTAAATTTTTTTTATCCTATAACATCAAACTGAGAAGGATGCAAGAGCATCCTTCCTCATTTTTTTACTCCAACGTGGTTTGCAAACAAGAATCTAATAATACCTTGGAGGCAAGAAGGATTGAGACTTGGATTCGTAACTTTGGAATAAAGAGTTTCAGAGTCAGCTTCGCAGCTTGGTGCAAAGACAGAGCACATTCCTTGTTCAGTCGTCTTCCCTTTTATAACTAATGAATCATTACAAATATGAAAGGTCTAAAATCAGAATTTGATTATTGCATTTGATCAGTTAATGAAATAACTGGTATGATATCACATTGATATGGACCAAAAATATGTATCAAAATTAAGAAAGAGAAGGCAAACAACTAGAACAGCTGGTAAACAAATTATCAGCATAAATCTGCAGCATTAGTGGGACATAATGATCAGGTCATGTATTAGTACCAGGAGTTGCATCTTTTTATTGAAAGAGCACTCTAGGGTTAAGTACTAACAAGTGTTCCGTTCTTGCAATTGGCGCAAAACTTTTCTATGTTTTCAATCCAATCTATATTCAAAATTAAAAAGGAAAAGAAAAAATAAAAGTAAACAACCAGTAAGATATTGTGTTTGCAGATGTACCCCAGTACAATACCTCCCCAAAAAGATCTAGAGCCTTGTTATTCTCCATTTCAATTATCATTATGAAAAGCTATAAGAGTTGTAAATTATGTTTTGCTTATGGTAAAGAATTTTGACAGAAACTGAATAATTGATACAACTCAAGTTTTACAAGAGTGTTTCTACAAAATCACTACCCTTTTGCTCAATTACAAGACAATAACTTTTGCTCAATTACAAGACAATAACTTTATGCATATATTTTTTACCTGGTAGCCGCTACCTGGTCTGTCCACAAAAAAAAAAAAACCTTTATGCATATATTTCTCAGTTTTCTAAATAGACAAACTGACACAACAATAGAAACCAAATTAATAATTCAAAAATTTCAATGCAAGTAGCACTAAACTCTGATTCGTACCAAAGGTACCAGTACCAGACATGAGACGCTATACCAAAATCAGGCATTGCATCATTCAATGGGAAAATTAAAATTAACAAAGGAGCAATTAATCCAGCTTTATTCTTAATTTCAATTACTATTAACTTGTATTACACACCAAACGTCAACAAACCAGCTAATAATAACCTTTCAAAGATGATCCATAAGTAAATGCGATCAATTCCAAGTTTATAAATGAGATATACTAGTACAAATCAGTGAAATACCAACCAAAGAGGAAGAGAAGGAGAGGGAGAAGAAGCGAGCGGAGTTGCATCTTGTGTTTCAGTGTTGAGAGTAGTCTATATTGCCAAGAGCTTCAAGAGGTCGACCCGCTCGACTTTGTACGAGCAAGCTTGTCTAGCTTTTGTTTCTCGTCGTACTACCAATCGGAGCCATTTGGTTTTTGTTAAACCATCCACAAATTTCGAATAGTATATCCCCTCCCGTTTTGTTTTTGACTGGAGGGAATCTAATACTTTTTATATTAGTTTTTTTTTAGTGAGAGATGACTGTGTCTGTATTTGGATAGAAATGCAACAATGCTAGGCGTACTCCTAAAGAGACACTATCACAGCCTTGGACCCTTGGGCTGTTAGCTGTGTATAAATCTGTAAAAATATTTGCCATTTAATGACTGGAATGTATGTTAAAGATTATATCTTATCCTTTATATTATTAGTTCTTATGATAATATTTGTAAAAAAAATTTGTTGATAATATCGGAAGATCTTTTTTCTGAGATGTTGTTGTAGTTTAATAATGATTTAATTGGTTTAAGCTAATTAAAAATAGTCATACTGGTAATGAAACTTAAGATGAGATTACACAATTTTGTTAGAATATAATGATCTTATGATCCAATATATAGTCACATTTTGTATACAATTTGATTATATAATGCACTCTTGCATGTCATATTTTTTTAAAAAGTAGGTACACATTGAAATTGCATAATATAACAAGTTATGTCATATATGAATGTAGCTTGATTCCAATATAAGAATTAAATACAAAAGATGTGAAATCAAAGGAAATTTTAGATTATTTCAAAATTCAAAGAACAAAACAGTCTTTGATTATCATGATTTCTTGTCGTTGATCTCCTCCTTTTGTTGGTAGAATGGTAGGAAGCACCTCCAAATATATTTAACGCCGAATCAATCCATAAATGTTAAAGTTTAATATAATTTTTTATATTTTTGCAAAACACATACAAATTTTAAATTCTTCATTCTATTCGTAAAACCATTACGATTATCATTTCACTATACGACTTACCGAATCTTATTGTTTAGTGGGCAATATTTGCACCATATATTTTTCCATAGTTTAATTTATTATTGTAATTGCATGCAACCATAGCTATCATTCATCAATATCGATAACCGACTAGCTGTTTCAGAGTGAAATTTTCTAATAGTAATATTTAAGATTTATTTAGATCGATATAATTAATTTATACTAGTCAAAGACTTTGCTATTAAAAAAAAAAAAAAAACCTTTCAAGTTCTTTGAGCATCACGTCTTTTATGTGCCCCAAATTCCCAATTCAACAACTTGAAAGTTGAAACGCTAAGGGGACAAGTTTATATCTTCCTAGCAGCACTCTTGAGCATGCGATCCATGCGGACACTGATCCTCTGGTGGGTCCCGCAAACCTCTTTAAGAAAAAGAAAGTAAATGCGACAAGAGTTAGCAAATGTAAACAACTCAGCAAAACATACTCAACTTGAAAAGGTAGTACCGTAGTAGTATGTATGTAATTGTTTTGTTAATCACACGGTCGTTTGGATCGTTTAGGAATAGGAGTAATTTTCTATTTCTAAGCATAAAATATTGAGAAGTATGTAATTTTGTGAAAAATTTGAATTGTTTATAATAAATTTATGCATAGGAATAGAAAATTACTTCTATTCCTAAGCGAATCCAAACGGCCCCACAGTTTGGAACTTTAGAAGAGCAAATTTATCTACGTCGTACCTTTCGGCGTAGTATTATTATTATCAGGAATAATTCGGATTTAGGATTCTCCTTTATGAATGGAAACAATTTTGTAGCTTATGATTTATAACTTACAATTCAATGTTTTGGAGGTGTCAGTTATTATTATTTTTTTTTCTGAAGATAAATTATTATTATTATTATTATTAAAATAAAAGTTTAAGGGCTCGTTTGAATGGTACGGAAATAAAGAAGGAATAGAATTTTAGGAAGAAAATATTGAGAAGAATGTAAATTTGGGAAGAGTGTTATTTTGGGAATAAAAAATATTGTTTTGATTGTGAGTTAGGAATAAGCAAATTAATATTAATTTAAATTAATTATTAAAATTTATTATTTTAATATTAGATAAAGTTCTAATTAAAGAGCACACAAAATTTCATTTAGCTATTAGTATTTAACTAATTTTGTTGAAATTATGTATATATAATTGTTGGAAGAAGCTAGTTTTCTTCTTATTTCTAACCGTTTGGATGCGTTGAGAATAAGGTAGGAAGAAGGAAGAAGGAAAGAAATTTATTGGGAAGGGGTAAATTTATTGGGAAGTGTGTAACTTTTGTGAAGAGTTTGGATGGTTAGAAATAAATTTATTGGTAAAAAGTGGTTATTCCTTATTCCTTATTCCGGGAAGAAGCCATCCAAACGGCTCCATTAAAATGACCCCGTAGCTACCTGGAGCTAAGCTACAAACTGTGTACAAATCATAATATAGAAAACGTCATTTATATAGATTCTCCAATGGTCTTTAGTCTTTATTGGGTTATTTTTAAAAAATCATTTATGATTGGTAAATTAAGTAATAGTTTAATGTAATATTATTTGGATTAGTAAATTGGCATAAATAATGATAGACAAAGGAATCGTATGAAACTAGTGCTATTTGGTTAGTATATGAAATAGTCCTATCTGGTTTGGTATTTGATAAGTAGCGTAAAAATAATGTTATTTCAAATAATGTAGGCAAAGTATTAGTTCTGTATTTCAACTTGCTGAGTTAGCTAAAATGCTAACACAACTCTTTTTCTTTTCCGGATAAAGAAAGAAACGTGTTTGGAGTTAGTTTAGATGAAAATTTTTTTTTTTTTTGAATTACGTTTAGATGAAAATAGCAATGCTATTACTTAGTACTGTATTCACGCGTCCAAATATAGAAAAAAATAGTGATCTGTCAATGTTGTTCGGTAAAATTCTGATCGAAATAGTAATATCGTATGGAAATTACTGAAGGCAAACTTCACCTATTCTATGAACAAAAATTGCAACTAAGGAATTTGCTTAAACAATAATAAGTATAAATATATACTAAAACTGAGCTAAATAAAGAAAAAAGTTAGATCAACTAAACTAAAGTAAAAACAGGCGTCACAAATATATTTGACAATTTTTCCATAGACATTCCATTCCTCTAATTATTATTTTAATTTTCTTACAGTATCCATGGCTGAAGAGCTCACAAATCCGACTATATTATGCATTTATATTATAATATAATTTATCAAGACAACACTAAAAAAAATATTATCGTTGATTTTTGTTTCAATCAACAATATAATAAACTTACCTTTTTCTAAAGAAATAATATAAAAAAAACTACGTTGATCGTTTTTTTTTTTTTTTTGATACTTGCGTTGATCGGCTTGAGTCGAAGTCTTGAAGGGGCCGTTTGGATCCCCATGGGATTTTGGGAAATTTCATCTTCCTACCATAAATTTATTATAAACAATCAAAACTCTTCACAAAATTACACACTTCCCAATAAATTTATTCTTAGGAATTGCAACTTCTCCAAATTTCTCAAATTCCTAAGCGATGCGAAGGCCCCGAACATTTTATTTACGCCAAGCAAAAGATCCTAGTCAAGTCAACGCGTGGTTGTATTATATCCATTTTATTTATAATAATAATTTACATCTCTTAATTAAATTATAAAACAAAAATTACTGCAAAAAAAAAATGTTTGGAAACCTTCCAACTGTTTCGCTAATAAGCAGCCTTTGAAGTTGGTCAAAATTATTTGGAAGCGCAATCGACATCAATCAAACAGATTGATCTTATATCAAGCGAGAAAGAGAGACTTGCGTACAAACAAACAAACCCAACTGCATATCACTACAGGATATTGAATTGGAGATCTCCAGTAGGTATCTATCGCGGTCACCATGCCTTTCCTCTCCACCCCTTCCTCCTTCGACCTCCCTTCCTTAGCCGCGTCAGCCTCAGGCGATCCAACGCCAGGCGACGACGCGGTGGAGCGCCGTCTGAGGGAGGCGGAGGAGCGGTTGCGAGTGGCAATGGAAGAGCTCCAGCGCCACCACCATCGCCGCCCCGGCGGAGCCGACGCCGGAGCTGTATTGTGCGATTGTCATGGACCCGACGAGTCGTGCATCGCGCATGCCGTGGGGAATCTGTGCCAGAGCTTTCTGTTGAGCTATGGTGTCAGGGTTGGAATTGGGATTTTGTTGAGAGCTTTCAAGCTTGCTAGAGGGCAGTCGTATTCGTCTCTCTTGGATCTTAAGGTAAATTGCGTGCTATAATTAGAATTTTATTATTTTGTGAAATGAAATATGAGTATGCACTTGGCTGACTGTTTTTACTTGTTGTGGGTAGCAACTTGTATCTGAGCAAGATCTGATAGTAAGAGAAGAGGCTTGTCGGATTGGATTGCTTTTTGGAGGGTTTACTGGATCATACCATGCACTTAGATGCCTTCTAAGGCGAATAAGAAAGGAGCAAACACCGATGAATGCGTAAGTTTGTGAGTTTCTTTTACTGGATTTAGTAGTTTACTGGTGTAATACTTGTTTTGCCTGGCCCATGGTTGTTATAATACCCTTGTTTTTAAACAAAATTAAATATTGTTTACTGTTAGCTGGTACAGGAGCATAATTTCCAGAAAGCATTTTGATGCAATAATTACCAAATGCTTGATTTGTTTTAAAAATATTTGGTTGAGGGAATAGTTATGTTCATTTTGCCTCAATGAAATTGATGGAATTAATTGAAGGGGCTGATGGAGCAGAATTATAGCGGGGTCAATTGCGGGTCTATCTGTACTGGCTTTGGATGATTCGAGCCGTAGGCGCACCCTTGCTTTATACCTTCTTGTCAGACTTGGTCAGGTCAGAGTTATTGCTGCTTTCTGGAAAATGGAGCATGGCTTTTTTTAAAAAAAATCAGTAGGAGCTAACCCCACCTCTTTTCATTTTATTAAAACAAAAGCCCAGTTATTACAAGACCCTAAACCCTCTAAATAATAAAGCCCAAGCTGGCATGCTGATACCTTTATCTGTCAGTACCAGTGCTTGAAAATTATCTATAAGGACTCCCTGTATGATAGCCTTACTGGCTGAATGAATACAAAAAAATAACAAATCGACCAAATACACAAACACAGAAACCAACTATTCTGACTCAATCCAAGTCTGCCCAAACAGCTTACTAGCATACATCCTGCAAGAATCCACAGCCATTGTAGTATAGGAACTGGAGGCTGAGTTACCCCAGTGTTAGTTTATTTACTTATTTGTTATTTATCTGTCCTAAATTTGAAAACTGGAGGCTGAGTTCCCAAACGTTAGTTTTAGATTTGTGTATGTTTTTTTGAGGATTTTGCACGAATTGGATAATTATTTGTCGATTGAATTACTTACAATTGGAATTCTTGGTTTCTCTGTATTGTTGCAGTGTGCATATAACTCAGCAAAGTCAAAGAATAAGTTCCATTTATGGGGTAGCCATTGGAGTCATGGTGATGCTTTGCTCTTCTCTCTCGCTTGTGCGCAGGTATCAAAATTTTACAGTTATAACGCAAGCAAAGAATAGAAGCATGTCGTGGCAACCCAGCTACTGCATCTTATATTCCGTTCTCATTTATCAGGTGATGTATGCATTTGTCATGCGGCCAGAGAGCCTCCCCAAGTCATACCAAGACTTTATTCAAAAGACTGGGCCTGTTGCAGAACCAGTATACAAGGCTGTGCGGGAGTGTTGCCGAGGAGGTCCAGTTGATATATCCACCCTCTCTGCCTTTCTGTCTTCGCAGAAACGGATTAATGGGCCCATAAAGCTAACTAAGTACCCATCTATTATTCCATGCTCTGTTATCCATCCAGAAACATCATCTTGTGTTGCCAAAAATTTTTCTGCTGGTTGTTCAACATTTAGGAAGACATTTCCACTCTATTTTTCTCTGACCTTTGTGCCTTTTGTTGTCTTGCGGCTTAACAAGGTATTCCTTCTCATGCATCTGCACGTGCTTCTCTTTAATATTCGTCATGAGAAGTGATTATTTTATTTATGTGATAAATTTTGGTACTTCATTTTTTTAAAAAATGTAGTTCTTGGAATCACCTGCAAAGACATGCTGGCGTGCGCTGATTGGCGCGGTGCGCTCAACTGCCTTTTTATCTGCATTTGTTTCCATTTTCCAGGTAACAAAATAATAAATTGTGTTTTTCTTACATATTTAATGCACCATTCTACCAATATATTTCCATATCTGTTGCTTATGTTATTTTATTTTTCCTTACTTTAGGGTGTGATATGTTTGCATAGAAAAGTAGCGACAAAAGACCACAAGCTGGTATATTGGTTTTCAGGTGGCATGGCAGCCCTCTCCGTACTTCTAGAAAAGAAAGCACGTAGAGCTGAGCTGGCACTTTATGTACTGCCCCGTGCTGGCGATTCTCTTTGGTACATTTTAAACAAGCGCCACCTCATACCTAACGTAAAAAATACTGAGGTCTCTCTCTCTCTACCTCTGCATTTTTTTTCCCCTTTGTGTGTCTGTGTTCCTGTACACAGATTAAAGCCCTAATACATGGCATAACTAATTACCCACATTAAGACATGCAGACAAATGATCCCCATAAAATGCTTTTATTGGTCATCAATTTAGTTGAATAATGTATAAACTGTGACAGGTGGTTCTGTTCTGTGCGTGCATGGGAGGTATAATGTACTACTTGGAACACGAGCCTGACACCATGGCTCCATTTCTCAGAGGCCTTATTCGCCGGTTTCTGGCTAGTAGAATAAGCAATCCAGACCCACCCCTCAGCAGGAACAACTCGTATACTTACTTTAATTCAGTTGGACTAGAAAGCCCAACTTCCAATTCTGACCCCTTCCATTCTGACTCTCAGAAAAGAGAGGAGAGTGAGCAAAATACATCAGCTACTTATAATCTCGAATCGATTCCAGGACTTTAAGAATTATAATTCTTGAATAAATAGCTCATTGAGTCCAATATTCTTTGATTTGTGTGCCGGATAGGTATGAATTAAGGGTCTTTTGTTGACCTGTTATAGAGTTTTCTTTGCTCAGCTGTGCTAATAAAGTAGCTTGCAAAGATGATTTTGCAATTATACATTTTGTATTTGAACCCAAGGATTGGGATATAATTTATTTAAAGATATTTATGTGATGTAAGTAGAAAATAATATATGAAAAAGGAAACCTGAGATAATGTAACAAAAAAAAAAAAGCAAAGAAAATAAAGGACGAGATGAAGATGTTTCCTTTTGCGTGGTGGGAATTCTAATTTAGAGAATTGCATCTTTGTTATGGATTTCTCGGAAATTACGAGCACGCTTTGTACTGGTACATCTATTCCTGGAAGTTGTCGTTGTCGTAGAGAATATGACTTGTAGATGTAGATTCCCCTTGAGTTATATAATATCATGTAGATTTCCCTCGAGTTATTATATTAGCAATAATGCATATTCTGAAATTCAGATGAACTTCTAGGACCCATAATAATCAGCCCCGTCTATTACTTTACTTTTATCCTACCCATCTGATCTGTTTTGCATTTGATGGTAACGAAATCAGAGTACAGCTCAGCACCTACTTTTATCCTACCCATTGATCTGTTTTGCATTTGATGGTAAGTTGGTAACGAAATCAGAGTACAGCTCAGCAACTAGAATAGGTGTATACCTGCATAACGTGCAAAACGATAACGAAACTAGGTGTTTCATTAACCGTTTTGTTTCATTGACAAAACTAACTACCAATTTCGTTTTGGACAAAACGATCGAAATCAATGAAATTTTCATAATTTACACATGGACGAAATCGTTTCGTTTTTTAAACGCAACAGAAATTTTTAACCGTTACGAAACGAAATGAAATAACGTTTAAAACATGTGCCGTTTTCACACCTAAACAGGTGTGCAGGTAATATGATCTCCATTCCTGCTGAAGCAGCTGATGTGGCACAGCCGCACAGTCCTGAGATACTCCTTCATGAGTTACCTTAGTTCTATTTTAAAAAAAAATGTAACTTTATATTTGTTAGAACTAAAATAAAATTATATGTTTGAGGAAAAAAAAAGTTTATGCGTTATTTGATATACTTCAAATAAATTGCTCTGCAAATATTTAAACAATGTTTCAATAAATCTGCCAGTTTTATGATCATGTGTAACTTTTAAAGAGGGCTCGAAATGGAACAAATCGCTAACAAAAATATGTTACTGTATATTCATTGCACTAAAAGTAACATATATTTGCATTTTTTTATAAAAATAAACATTTATTTGCATGAATACATATGTATCTTCTTAAATTATAAATAAATTAATTAATGTGCAAGTATTAAATAAAGTTTAGAGAATATATATCTGGTTTGAATGTTTAATCAATGTAAGACTAAAACTGTTTCACTAACTAATTATTGACATGAAAGCAAACAACGTGATAGATTCAAACCATTCATCTTATTTAATTTAACGACCGATGCGTTTTCATATAAGTTTTTTAAATTTTAGAGTTTGTATGATACTCCATCAAGAGTTAGAAAAATAAACGAACCTTATTAATTATGATAGATTCATTCTAATACGTTCATGTTTTAGCATTATAAAATAGTAATAAATTTCAGTCAATTTCAGGGATTTTATGAAGCAGAACTGCGGCGGCAACTGCCCCAAATTACGAAGAAATTTGCATAAATTTTAAATGAAATTTGGACATTTTGTGTCAAATTTAAAGACTATATACATTGAAATATGCTCCGAATTGATTAAGACATAGCGGAACACACAAAATAACTTGTAAAAGTATTTTGTCATGATTATTTGCCAATATATATATCATTTTAGGATTAGGACAATAGACTTATAATCTTATATGCAAGATTTTAATACTTCTATAAGCTTAGATGTCAATTTTGATGACTTCGTAATTTTGAATAAACTGTGTAGAATATGATTTACATCTCAATAATCGACATTTAACCTCTCTATATAGTATAGAATATGATTTGTATAGTTGTACCTTATTTATTCAAAAAGATTAGATTATACATAGTAATTACGCATATAAAGTGCAAATAATACTTGTTCTGAGAATCATTTGAGCATTTCAATTGTTTGTCTTCATTCTAAGTCATTTTAATATAATAATCTACATATGAACTCTATATACAGTCTATCTTCAATATGATTCAGATGTTACTTATTCAAAAGGAATGAATTATACATCGTAATTACGTCTATAAAGTGAATATAATGAATATTCTGAGTATCATTTCATTTCAACTGTTTCTGAATTCATTCCCAGTCATTTCAACACAATAATATTCATTTAAACTCTCTATATGGTCTAAAATATGATTAAGATCTTACATATTCAAAAAGATTGGATTATACTAAGTAATTATGCATATAAAGTGAAAATAATGCAGATTCTGAGTATCATTTGAACATTTCAACTGTTTCTACGTTCATTCTAACTCATTTCATCACAATAATATTCATTTAACCTCTCTATACGGTCAACAATATGAACCTGTCTCGCACTTTTTCACGGCCCTCGGATCAACAGAGGAAAATCCGGTCTCGGATTGAGGGGCAAAAAAGAATGCGGATCAGATACCCCTCGCGAGCCTCAAGAGGCCGATACCGATACCACCCCGAAGCGCGATAACTGTACGGTCTTGAGTTCTCACGAGGGTTTATTATTTGAAGGGGTCCTTTCTTTCCAGTAGGCGCAAGCCCCTACTGTTAATTACCTCCGACATGGTCAGGAGCACCTCTAGATCGGGAAAATCAAAGGATTGTGTGTCGTGAGCTGTTAGGGAATTGTAAATATGCAATTAGCGGTCCTATCATGCATTTATATTTTTTTTTGTTTTTTTTTATTATTAATATTACTACTACAATGCAATATTAATATATCATATTATTATATATATTTTTTGTGGACTTTGGATTGCAGGGGACAACAGTCTCTGGAATTCTTAGCTTGTAGAGGTTTCAGTTGACTGCCGTCGCTGGACGCTTGTAATTGTTGCGGCTTTTTCGTCACTATTCTCCTCGAAGGAATTTCTCGAAGAACAATGGAAACATAGCCTTAGATTCACCTCCCTTAAGGTTCGATCTCTATAGCGGGTATCTCTCGACACAAGAGAATCCTAACAAGAGTCGCTTCTTAAAGAAGTTTCTTGATTTAGCGGGTCCTTTCTTTCCAATAGGCGCAAGCCCCTATTGTTAATTACCCCGTAGTTGCCTACGGGAACCTCTGATTAAGGGACGTAAAGGGTATTGATGTAATGGGCTAAGAAAAGAGACTTATGGAGTGCTATTATTTGTCTTAAGGATGCCTTAATTGATGGTACCAAATCTGATTGACGGGACCCAATTAAGGACCTTTAAACTTCTAAAGACTTTTGGCTTAAGGGATGGTTTTCGTTTGAAAAGAAGTGCTCTTCATATGGAGTCGTTGAGGGCCACTTGATAAAAAAAAATCGATTTAAGTCATCTGAGGTCGATCTCAACCCCAGAGAGGGACTTTTCCTCAAACGGAGAGGCTTTGGCTTTGACTTAGGTTTCGTGTTTTGACTTTTTATTTCCTAATGTTTCACTTAGGATATTGGTAAATCTTATAATTTTATTCACTTTGGCCTCTTGTATCTTTGGGTTTTAGACATCTCTTTTCTATATCGAAAATACTTAACTTGGAAAATATTTGGCTTTTGAAAACATCATTCTCAAAATTATTTAGATTCTTGAAAATATTTATAATCGAGTATAATTAGATTTTGAAAATATCATATTTAAAATTTTTATTTCGAAAATACTTATCTTGAATTTTAGAAATTTTATAAACGAGT
This sequence comes from Rhynchospora pubera, assembly GCA_028095005.1. Classification (NCBI taxonomy): domain Eukaryota; kingdom Viridiplantae; phylum Streptophyta; class Magnoliopsida; order Poales; family Cyperaceae; genus Rhynchospora; species Rhynchospora pubera. The sequence goes on from JAMFTS010000020.1 coordinate 44,548, forward strand.
TTACTAATTTTCTAAGATTTATAAAATTCATTTTTATAGTAAAATACTTCAAAAATACAAAAGGTCAATACTTTGACATAATTTCATATCAAAGTATCAGTGAAGTCGGTTTATTTAGATTTTTAGGATTTTATAAGTATTTTATGTGTAATTTTATGAATTTCCTATTATTTTAAATTGATTTTTAAAGTTTTCTGGTCATGTAGCGTTCTCTGATTGGTCCACGTAGGCTATTTAAGCTGAGGTGGCGTATAGAATTAAACTTTTGAAGATGGGCCGCTTCTTAATTCCTCTCTTATGGGCTTTGATAACGGTTGGGCCGATGTCTTTTATTTTATTTCACTTCACATCTCATCCGTTGACAGAGGTCTGATGCATGGGTTTCGCTATCGCCTTGCCGCAAACGATCCAGGGATCTAGGGCGCTGACATTCGAACGAAGAAGGCGGGTTTGCTTCATCGTTAATGGGTTCGACAGAGCGGGTGTAGATCCGTTAGCTTCTCCGACCATCACGACGGGCGTGAAGGAGGTCTACAGGATCGTCAGGCCGAGAGGAAGACGCGGGTCAACTCCGTTTTAGTCGCGTCGTTGCCACTTAGTTAGGAAATCAAAAAGCTTTTCATGACAGTAAAAGTTTAAATTCAATTTGGCCCTTGTAAACTTCATTTTCGCTTTTCCGACAATCACCGTCATCCCATTTGACAAGACTAGCTTTGTCAGATCTACGGTGGTGAGGAGGGCACGAGGAAATACTCAATTTATGTTGTGTCTATTTAGTTTAGTGGAGAGGCCACTAACTGATACGGCATGGTGCAGAGAAGTATTACAGAGAAGTGCTTAGGGAATCACTTCATTTTGATTTTGATAAAGGAGCTACTTTAACCTATTTAATCTGAACTATAATACGTGTATATGCTGATTATCTATCGAAGCTTTTTAATTGACAATTCACTTAACAGTTGCATGGATTCTTTTTCTGATTTTCATTCTTGTGTCGCTCATATGGCCTGGTTTATGGAATTACATACTATGTACTTTAACATAATTAGTATTAATACGGCATGCATTTGGTACAGGTCTTGGCATGTGGTACCACTTCAATTGTTCTACACCACTCACCACTAGAATGCATCTATACAGTAACAAGTGCCAAACAATTGCTAAAGCCTTAAAAGACAAACCCAAGAACTCTGCATATATAGCCCTTGCAATACGATTAAACAATCTCCACAGGGATCAATTAAGAAGGAAGAAAGTGAATTAGATTAAATTAAGTGAACGAAACTCACTATGGCAAAACCCAATGTCTGGTAACGATTGTTGAAAATTTTATTGCCCAGTCAATTAACTTTCAGTTTATCATAATATGCAAGACCTTCTCATTCATTAGAAATGTAACTTTATTCTCATGCAATAAGTTTGACCAGAAAATGAGATTTAATAAAGGGATTCCTCCACTTTACCTAATCTGACTATTTAATCCTTTTCGTTAAAAGAGAGGAATACCAAACAAAGAAGAATCAATAAAGCAAGCATTTTTACAGAAGGAGCTTACGCTGCCAATTATTTACAGAAGGTCACAAAACTAAATCCTTGTTTTTCATGCACTGTGCTATCATCTGAAGAAGAGATAACTAATTTCAAATAACATGGCTTGTTACAGTACTACTATTCACTGTAATTGCAAAAAAGCGATAAGGTCCAGACACATGCAATATTTTTATTAAGGTCCCTGAAAATCCAGCTATTCTGCTTCATCATGTTTATGCATTTCTTTCTAACAATTTAATCATGCTGTCTCCCTAGTATACAATCCTGAAATGATGAGGCCATAACAAAGTCTTTCTAAAGGTCACATTTGTGCATAAGAACCCAGGATTTAAAGAAAATAACACAAGACTCAATTTTGGCAGCATTTCAGCTTAAAATACCTAAGAATTACACATAAAGGTTCACAAATTCGAGCTATGGAAGCTCTCATCAAAGAACCATGGCCTAGAACTGAGGAACCCTCAGCTTAGACCGTGAACTGAACCTAGTCATGAGGAACCCTCAAGCTAGGTTGCCTTCTCCAGTCTATGTCTAAGGACCCCTTAGCATAGACTTTGATGGAGGTAGGCAGGATGATCGCCATCGGATCAGAAGTTGGGGAAAAAGAGGAAGCAGTCAAGAAGGGATGGCAAAAGGAATTAAATCGCAAGAACTTTACCACTGAAACTAAAATCAACCCCAACCTTTGCTAATTGATCACCTAATAACATGGAACCCATGGCATAGGCTCTCAAACCTCCTATATTCAGTCAAGGAAGAACCAAGAAGATAATCAAATTACAACAATTTTTCCTTCTAAAGCTGAAACAGATCTTAATTGATCACCTAATACCATGGAACCCATGGCATAGGTTCTCAGATCTCCAAATTCGATCAAGAAAGACCAGAAAGACGATATTTTAATCAAATGCTATTTAATCCATGCTCAAAAGACAGAATTGAGAAGTTCAAGCATTAACAAAGCACGATCTAGCAATTTTATTTCAAAATCCCGTAATGACACACCACTCAATCACAATTTACCTCCTTCTTTACCTATCTTGCTTCAATACGACTTCTTCTTTCCAATTACACTTGTAATTTCACCTCTCTCTCTCTCTCTTTCTACCTATGCACGACAAGTGCTTGACCTAATGTCTACCTATTTCTCTCTTTCTTCAATGGTGCGCGTGTGTGTGTTCTGATCTGCAAAGGAGAGACCGAGAGATTGTGTGGAAAAAGGCCCCCATTTCTTGGAGGAATATGGTATATATAGGCACAGGTGGCCGAGTAGCTTTCTTCAAGAAGCTTCATTCTTCTTTTAATCTCAGCCATCAATCCAGAGGCACACGGATCGACCCCTGATCCAACGGCTGTGGTCGCGTCGCGCTGTGTTTCTTCTGGGTCAGTCAACAGAAGGAGGGTCAGGTTTGACCAGGGCGGTTACGGGTCTGTTACTGCTCCCATCGATCCCAATCGTCGATCCTTTGAGGCTCAATCCCATGGCTGTCATCGTGTCGCACTGGGGTCCACTCAGTCGGGGTTTGAACGGAATTCAGTTGGGGTTGGCTACGCACGCGCGGCTCAGGCGTCTCCTCTTCGCGATTTCTCTTCTTTTCATTTGGGGAAGATGATCTCTTCAGCTGGGGCCCGTTTGTAAGATTTAATCAGAAACATAATCCAGCGACCTCTTCTTTATATTTTAGCTGCGCTTGGTTTACCATACACCACTCCCTTTCTGAGCTTTTTCCTGTACGTGGCTCATATAAAACAGGTTCACCCAAATTCATCTTCCGTTGAAGAGAATACAAAATTCTGTCCCTTTCTTTTCTCCATTTTGTCAAGTCCAGCACACCTCCATTTGTGCATTTTTCTATTGTATTTTACAGCTGCTGAAAGTAAAGAAATTGTTTGGGGCACTTTCCAGTTGAGTTTTCGCATAAAATTTCAGGTGTAGGTTCGATAAAATACATAGAATCTGATGGCTCTAAGAAATTTCTAAAAAGACCCCTGCACCTATTTTATTTAATTTCTCCAAATGTGGGGGTTTCTTTGCATAAAATGGTGGTTCTGTAGCTCCTTTGACCAATCTAAAATCACCATAATTTTCTTCACCCTCTCCTGGATTTTTGGGTATTTTTCCATGATTTTTGGGATCCATTTCTTATTTTTCATGATTTTCTCAAGCTCCTCATAAATCGGTTTGTGTCTCCAATCATGAAAAATTAGGGTCAAACAGTAATCTTCTCGTTTTCCGAGTTCTCCTTACAATATGAGGAATCAAGGTTTAGGCTCTGTTGGCATGGTCTTCCCGAAGCGGGTTTCTTAGACTTCCTGTTGATCTTTGTCGAGATTGTTTGAAAGTGACGTCTGATTCTTTATCAGATCATTAAATTTGATTGATGCGGTGCTTGAGGTTGTTTTTTCTTTTTTTTTTATTTTGAGTTAACGTCAGGCCCCTAGGCTTGTGGACGTTAAAGACGCCGGACCCCTGGGTTTATGGGCGTTAAAATCTTATGCGCGCGGGTGCGACCCGAGTCGGTTGCCCCTTGACCTTTCCCGGGAAGCGGACGCTCGTTCAATGGGCATAGAGCATCCAGTGACGGAGTGGCTTCCGTTAAAAGTGACATTTGGCGATGTTCAAAGTGGCGAATCGGTTTGCTCCCAAAGCGTTGAAGTGACATTTGGCAATGTTCGGTTTCTTTTCCTTGGGGTGATACTCGGTTTCCAGCCAAGATATCAAATAAACGGTTCTCTTGTCACTTGAAGCGTTGCGTTGATACATGGTTTCCAGCCATGATATCAAGTAGACGATCCAGTTGCCATTTGAAGCGTTGAAGTGGTATCTAGTTTTCATCCAAGGTATCAGGGAAACGATTCGACTGCCACTCGAATCGTTAAGACATCTGGTTGCCAATCAGACGTTAAGTGACGTTTCGATCTCCATCCGAAGTACTGAGGTGATATCTGGTAGCCAGCCAGAATATCAAACAGATAATCCGATTGTTGTTCAGAGCGTTTAGGAGACATTTGGTTGCTATTCAGACATTGAGTAGACGGTTCAATCATCATTCGAGATACTGAGGTGATATATGGTATCCAGCCAAGATATCCCACAGGTTATCCGATTGTTGCTTGAGGTGTCGACAGTGCATCTGGTCGCAAGTCAAATATCTAGGAATCGATTCAGCTGCCACCTGAACCGAAGACGCTTGGTTGCCAGCCAAGTGTTAAGTGCCAATTCGATTATCATCCGGAGTATTGAGGTGATACCTGGTATCCAGCCAAGGTACCAAACAATTGGTCCGATTGCTATTCGAATCGTTTAGAAGTGACATCTGGGTGCCAGTCAGATGTTCCCTTCCGATTCGATCATAATTGAGACTCTGAAGTGATATCTGGTAGCCAGCCAGCTTATCGGACAGATGACTCGATTATTCTTCGAAACGTTGAAGTGACGTCCATTCGCCAATCAGATAAGTAACAATTCGATCCTCACTCAGAGTATTGAGGTGATACCTGGTAGCCAGCCGAGGTATCAAACAATAGTCTGACTGTTATTCGAAATGTTGAAAGGAATCTGATTGCTAGTCGGCCGTTCAATGGACAGTTCAGCTGCCACCTGAAGTGTCCGAATTTCATCTGGATGCCAGTCAGATGTAAAAGTGACGTTTGTTCGCCAATCGGGTATTGAGCAGACGGTTCGATCCTCCTTTGGAATACTCTGATGATGCTTGGTAGCCAGCCGAGATGTCATACAGATAATCCAAGTGTTACTCGAAACCTCGCAAGGAACCCTGATTGCTATTCAAACGTTCAGTGGATAGTTCAGCTGCCACCTGAAATATCCAAGGTTTCAACAGTTCGGCTCTCACCCGAAGTATTGAAACTATCCTTCGCCAGACCCTTGGGTTTGTGGGCGTCCAAAAATCTTATGCGCGCGGGTGCTACCTAAGTCAGCTGCCCCTTGGCTTTCCCAGGTGCGGGTGACAATTGGTTCTCGATCATAGGAGCGTTTCTCTGACGCTCAGTCTCTGACCAATCGTTCAATGTGACATAATGCTTGACATCTAGGCAAGACAAGTCACTCAAATGACGCTAAGCGTTCAAGTAACGTCCGGCTGCCGACCGGTACGTCATGAACAGTTGGTTCTCGATCATGGGAGTGTTTCTCTAACACTCAGTCTCTGACCAGCTGTTGAAGCTTCGCTTGATTCCTGATCAAGCCTCAATGCGACATAATGCTTGGCATTTAGCCAAGGAAAGTCAATAGGGTGACGCTGAGCATTCTTTGCGAGCGTTCAGGTAATGTCCGGCTTCCGACCGGAACATTGTAATTTCCCTCCAGCACCGAAAGAGGTAAGTTTTGTTGTGTGAGATCTGGTTGTTGATTTAAAAGATAGACTAAGTCGACATTACTGAGCTGTTTGAGCCATAAGTAATGTGACTAGGGAACATGTTGACGGTTTCTGAATGAGGATATTGAAGGTTTCTGAATGAGGATATTATTTGGGTAAGGATTATGGATCCATTTGATGTAGTGGCATGATGTGGGATAAGGTCTTTAATATAATATGAGGGAGTCGTTTACAGCAACAGTGTTGGCCTCGATATATCCTTGGCGGTTAGATTGCAAACACTCAAGTTAGGACCTCCTGCCTTCTCGAGAGAGCGGGTGCCTTAGATAATCGTAGACTCCTTAAGTACAAGTGTGATCTTTCCCCAAGGTACGGGTATGATGATGTGGAATTTGTCCATAATGACAATATTTGCATATCTTTGATAGGATCATAATGTTGTGTGCCTGTGTCAACGGTGTTGGCAAACGTTTATCTCTGGCGGGTAGATTGCATACACTCAAGATAGGACCTTCTGCCTTCTCAAGAGAGCGGGTGCCTTTGATAACCATGGCTTCTATCGTCTCAGCAGGCTTGGGACAACATTGTGAACTTTTCTCAAACTGCAAAGAGTTCTGCTCGTATGTGGTTGGATCCATATTCTTCACCGATAATATCTTGCGGTGTAATTTATCTTCTCTTTGGAATTTTATCAGTTTGCTTGAATATTGTTTTGGTCTTCATCTGATTTGCATATTATTTCGGGTCTCTTGATAGAGTCCCGTGACACCGTGGTAGATCTCACTATCCATCATTTTGAGGCTAGCGATTCTCAATTTAACCAGATCATTGAGCTTGATACTTCACCAGTACTCTTGTTTATTAGCAACAGTACTCAGTGTCTCTATTTTGATTCATGCCCGTCATGACGATGACCGTCTAGTGGTTTTGATCACTTGGGGTTATGATGAGCTTTATCTAGAGTCGTAAACGGAGCACTAGACTCGGTCGTGCTAGTATTCCGTTATGACTTTCTTAATTTTGTAATATTATCCATGCCTTCAGTGATTTGATCATGAGCCTTTGAGCCTTTGCCGAAACGGATTTTCTTCATAATATCCAGGAGAGAATGATGGTAGGAATATATTTGGTAGGGTTTTTAGTGGTGACGATTAGCCAAATAGACTCCCTTTACTTTTCTGAGCTTCCAGGATTTTTCCTCATATTTTTCTGAACCTCATGTGATTTTTCATGAATTTTTAAAGGGTTTTTGGATTTTAAAATAAATATAAGGCTGAGGTGACAATTTGTGATTGGCCAGAACTTGGAATATGGATTTAAAATATTATGTTTGGATTTTGGCTATGGTTTTGGCATGAATGTACTCTCCATATTTTTCTGGTCCTGTAGAAATTTGGTTTGGATTTTTCTGAGTTACGGTTGAATTTCTACGAATTTTTAAGCTTTCCAGCAATAGAATGGTGCCACATCAGCAGAAGTGCCACGTGTCATGTTTTGATTGGTCCACGCCAGCGGAGAAAAGATGAAGTCAGCAGCGCCCCTTTCTGGTCAAGAGGCTGTCATGTGGAGGCGCTTGATTGGTCTGTGACTAACGTCAGTAGATCGCCACATATAAACACACAATATACACCACAGCAAATCAGCAAATTTCGGACTGTTTTTATAAAGACTATTCTTCCCTTCTATGAACCTGGCGCACTGTGAGGGTAATAAGGGCCTGCCATGTGGGGTAGGTTGTCAGTGGGATCTGATGGCCGTTGTTGATGCACCATGTTTACACAGATTAGGGATTGAAATCCCTTTCTCCCTTCCTTTCTTCCTCCTTCTCCCGTCGGTCTGTCGGTGAAGAAATCGCCATGGATACGCGTTCGAACTCGTGGCGATACCACCAGGCACCCAGAAGGAATCGCCTGTCGTCGTATGACTTTCCTGAACAAGTGGGACCCCTTTGTTAGTTGTGGGGACCACTGCTTCGTCGCGATTGTCCCTAGGGTTTCGAAGGAGAGGCTGACGGGGGTTATGGGTCTCTGGTGATATTCGTGCCAAATTGGCACGCCTGAGAGCATAGTGGGAGACCCATGAAGCTTGGTATATCTTCAATTTTGTTGCCGAGGTCCTCCGGCATGGTGTTTCACCTCCTCCTAAATCTGCTGTGACGGCGAGTTGATCGATGCAGTCGGCTGGCCATGGCAAGAGTCAGATGAGGTGTCCGTGAATTTGGTTATGGATGCAGGAAGGTGTTTGGATCGTCAATTTGGCTGTCGAGTACCTCTATCCAGGAATTACTCCTCAGTTTTGATTTAGCCAAGGCGATAAGCTGTCGACTGGCCTTTCTTTGATCATTATCACTTCCTGATAGCGTTGAGAGTTCGGCTAGGAATTGGGGAGCATCTTGGCATGCCCCTGAGGGCGTGTCCCTAATTGCATCACAAGGCCATGGCAGTATGCTTCCACTCAATTTGAATCTGGCCATGGTGGTTGTGATGAAGCAGCCTTGTATTAACTTGAAATGGGAATATATGAGAGTATAATGACTTGTTGCTGGGATATAACAAGCCATTAACCCAACATAAGAGAGCCTCCAATGCATTGCTTCTCCTTGGCATGGTTGAGATAGTGGTGGTGGTGGTGAAGCATTCTTGTATCCCTTAGGCGCAGGATGGAGATGTATGAACCTAACAGCTTGCATAAGCTATCAAGTTAACACAGCTGAATCCTCACTGTCCAGCCCCTCCTGGGTCAGAAGTGCCTGTCCCCTTCTTCAATGCATTGGCGAGGTGAGGTGTGTGCAACTCCATGAAGCTCCATAACCTGCTGTCCTTTATTTTTTTTTATTTTTAACCTGCTGTCCTCTTTCTTTTATAAAGGAACCTGTTGTCCATAATCCCTGATGTCCTTGTTGTGTCCATTTTTTGTTATGTTTTACATGATATTTTGCTTAGAATCCAATATGCATACTTAGTTATAAACATGACCTATTTTAGCTTCATGGCTTCTTATATTACAACTAGTGCAAATTTGATTTTTTTCTTTAGCCTACATGAGTACAGAATATAAAATATGAGTGTTAATTGAATGCTTAATCATTGTTTACTAGATACTTGAATTAACTAAATGCATTTATGTACATATTTACATAAACGTTTTATTAGTTATTTCTTACATTTTTGCTATGTGTGCATGAACCAGAAAAGTATATAAAGGAAAAGAGATGAGTTACAAAAGGGAAGGAAAGCTTCTTACTTTACTTACTCAAATTACACAAAAGAGTAGTACAGATGGTTGATCACAACTGAAAATACGAAGCTATTGCTTCTACTAACACACCTTTTTTTTGTTTTTGTTTTTTTCTTTTTTTTTCTAGTAGCTATCCTAACAGGAAACACTCTTATCCTCACAAATGTGTACAAAGTGCTATTGACCTTATAGCTTTGTGCTTGATGGCTGAGCCTCTCGTGTATATCTTGGCTGTGTGTGTTTCTGGATGTTTTGCATGGCTCCTGACGCCCCTTTTTATAGGGAAGTTCCACTGGTTGCTGTAGATGGCACCAATAATATGTGCCTTGAAGGGATTAGACCATTATGCCCCTGGTGGGTATTTTAGTCATTTCTTTCTCCATTTGAATAGGTCCTCACTGTGCACAGGCCCTCAATCATCATTCATCTGGTTATTTAATTTCTGGCGCCAAGGTTAATTATCACTCATCTTCAGTTTTTTTTTTTTCTTTTGACTGTTTCCAGTAAATAGTGCTGCTGCCTGAATTTCTCTTGAGCTTTGTAATTCCATCCAAGGTAGCCTCTTAGCCTCCTTGATATATCTGATGTATCAGATTAGATTTGGGAACCACATGGTTGTTCCTCCATCATCACTTAATCCTCTTCACTGTTATAAAATTTGCCATTGTAAAATGTGACTTGTTCCTTTTTTTTTTAATCAGGGAAATATGGCTATTTTCAAAATTCTCTCATGCATTGAGTTTCTTTAGTTTAGTGATTTCTTTTTTTTTATCAACTCAATACTATTTCCCTTTTATTACATCAATCTTCAGTTTTTTTTTAATGTCATCTCACCAAAACTCTTATCTCAGTAAATTTTTTGGAAATACTATCACTTGAGAACCATGCTATCATGGCTTTATCTCCTCAGTATTATAATTTGATCAAACCAGTAGCAATGTAAATGACCCTCTGGGTTTAATTAATGGCCAACTCCACTTGCTTTAGCCACATCAGCTTGGGATGCGCGATTGTCACAATGCCATGATTTCAAAATTCTGATGCACTGTCTTTCTAAATTGATCAAACATCATTACTAAAGTGATCCCTAGTAATTCGATCTGACCCATCTCAGGCTCGATGCCCTGGAGTAGGTGACTATTTATGATTTCAGAATTCTGCTTCGCGAGTGAGAGTCCATGATTACTTCCCAATCCAGAGTTCTACCTTGTTGTCCCCTCAAATTAATGCCCCATGGCTCAAATTGATACTCTGTAGCTTAGTACATACTCATCCTTATCGCCATTCAACAGTGTTTCCATGTTCTCATAGTTCTCATAGTTCTGTCTTCTACAACCTTCATCATTGCAAGTTTGAATCTGCCATGAGTTGATTTAGAGAGGAAATTGGATGGATTTCTGACGAGATTCGCTGTCTATCGTCAGTTGGTGATAAATGATAGGAGTAGGGAGCGGCGTAGAGTAGGGAGCAGCGTAGCTTGTTAGGTGCGAGTGTTTGTTTCGCGTGAGATACGGAGAAGCTGTCGGAAGAGAGAGCACAGGAACGAGTGGGGGAGGACAGGTCAAACGGGCTACTGGGCTTCTCTTTTCTGTTTGGGCTGTGATCCTCCTTTCATTATATATATTTTTATTTCTGAATTGGACACGGGCCAATATGGGCTGCTGCGGATCGAAATTTATTTGCGAGAGGAAGTTGTTTCTGACCCAGCTTGTATATTCCAGTCCATGCACGAATCTTGATATGTCCATATCCGTTCAATATGATAATTATGCCGGCTTCATATATAATATAATGTTCACACAACACTTGCATGGAATTATATGACCGTTTATATCATATTTTTGATGTACGGCTAACGATCTATATCACACCAATGTGAAAATGTAGAGCCATTTTGATTTTGAACATGCATTCCCGACAGGTCGGGATAATTCCTTGGTAATTTATTTGTGTATCAGATGTCTGGTTTGACCATTTAAATAGACTCAGGATCCATTCTCAGGTTGACCAGAAAATTATGACAATATTTTAGGGGTCAACAGATTCATATCTTATGTATTCAAAAAGATTGGAATATACATAGTAACTGTGCATATAAACTGCAAGTAATACATATTCTGAGTAATATTTGAGTATTTCAATCATTTTTGCATTCATACAAAGTCATTTCAACACAATAATCTATATTTGAACTCTCTATATGGTCTAGAATATGATTAGATCTTACAAATTTAAAAAGATTAGATTGTACCAAATAATTATGCATATAAATTGCAATTAATTCAGATTCTGAGTATCATTTGAGCATTTCAACCATTTCTATATTCATTTTAAGTCATTTCATCTCAATAATCTACATTTAACCTCTCTATACGGTCTAGAATATGATTCATGTCTTATTTATTAAAAAAATTGGAATATACATAGTAATTACGCATAAAAAGTGCAAGTAATGCTTATTCTGAGTAACATTTGAGCATTTCAATCGTTTCTGCATTCATCCTAAGTCATTTCAACACAATAATCTATATTTGAACTGTTTATACAGTCTAGAATATGATTAAGATGTTACTTATTGAAAAAGATTGGATTATACATCGTAATTAAGACAATAAGTGAATATAATGTGTATTATGAGTATCATTTGAGAGTTTCAAACGTTTCTGAATTCATTTGAAGTCATTTCATCGCAATAATCTTCATTTAAAATCTCTATAGGGTCTACAATATGGTTCATATCTGAGTTATTCAAAAAGATTGGATTATACATTGTTATTACTCTTACAAAGTGAATATATTGCATATTCTGAGTATTATTTGACCATTTCATCCTTTTCTAAATTCATTCTAAGTCATTTCATCACTATAATCGATACTTAAACTCTTAATATAGTCTATAATATGTTTCAGATCTTAGATATTCAAAATGATTTGATTATAATAAGTTATTACGCATATAAAATGCAAATATTGCATATTCTGAGTATCATTTGAGCATTTCAACTGTTTCTGCATTCATTCTAAGTCATTTTATCACAATAATCTAAATTTAACATCTATATACAATCTAGAATATGATTCATATCTTATTTATTCAAAAAGATTGGATTATATATAGTAATTATGCATATAAAGTACAAATAATGTATATTCTGAGTATCATTTGAGCATTTCAATTGTTTCTAATTCATTCTCAATCATTTTATCAAAATAATCAACATTTGAACTCTCTATATGCTCTAGAATGTGATTCATATCTTATTTGTTAAAAAAAATTGGATTATATATAGTTATATATTACGCTGATAAATTGTATATAACACATATTTTGAGTAACTTTTGAGAGTTTAAAACATTTTTGAATTCATTTCAAGTTATTTCATCAGAATAATCTACATTTAAAATCTCCATAGGGTCTACAATACGGTTCATATCTTAATTATTCAAAAAGATTGGATTCTTCATTGATATTACTCCTATAAAGTGAATATAATGCATATTCAAAGTAATATTTGACCATTTCATCCTTTCCAGGATTTATTCTAAATCATTTCATCACAATAATCCATATTTAAACTCTCAATGCTGTCTAAAATATGATTCAGATCTTAGATATTCAAAAAGATTTTGATTATACCAAGTTATGACGCATATAAAATGCAAATAATGCATATTCTGAGTATCATTTGAGCATTTCAACAGTTTCTAAATTCCTTCCTAGTCATTTTGATATCTCATATTTATACTGATATTTTGGCCAGACTTTACATCGAAATTGTGACTAAAACCGTGATATTATCTTGTTTTTCTGTTTGTTTGGCAAGATTGGATACTGCCGTGGAATTTGACTTGTCTTGTAGGAATTTGGTGGATCATGCACAATCATCGCATAAAATGGTGGATTTAAGAGAATCAAATGGCTAAATAGAAGCAATAGCATTGTAGAGCTCATCCTAAACTTTCCAACGATCTTTGAATCACCTCAATCGGAGACCGAATGAAGAAATTATGCTCAAAATACTATTGGTGCGCAATGCTGGCACAGGAATTCGGACCGAATTGGCATCAATTCGGACCAAATTGCTTCACAGAAAATTACAGAGAAGCTAATTCGGACCGAATTGTCTGGAATTCGGTCCGAATTGGTATACAGGGAAGGTTTCCAGCTGTATTCCTGAGGCGTTTTCTCTTATGGAAAGGCCCCAATTTCGGCCTAAATCAGGGAAAAACGTTCCCAACCTGTCAAGGGGCCAGAGAGGAGTCTATATTAGGTTTATTCTTGCTTGAGGAAGGGAAATCCACCATTATCCATCAGCAGCCACCAATCTTCCACCTCTCAGCACCGTTCTCACGCCGAAAGGCGTGGGATTTCCACCACCTCTCCACCATCACTCGACCATGGCAGCGATTTGGGAGCAGTTCTAGGCGCGGCAGCGTTAGATTCAACCCAACCACGGCTTCGGACTTGATTCAAATAGGAGTAAACCTGGATATTGTTGTATCTCTTCCTTTTCTCTTATTTATTCTTGTCATGGAGTTTGTATCTTGTTTTATTAGCATGATAGGTTAGATCTTTGTTGCTTTAGGGATAGATGTAGCTTAGATTTTGGTTTTGCTTGGTTTGCTTATTTTGTTGATGGACGAAACCAATTACCTTTGGGAGTTTTATTGATTTGCTCGTGTTTTGTGTTTATTATTACTTGTGTTGCTCTGCTTGTGTACGGCCGCACTTGTTTGAGACATCAACTCATTATAATAACTGAACCTTTCACTAGTATTTCGAGGTAGGTCAATGGCGAAAGTCGACCAGTTAGTAACCAAAAGTAAACACTTCTAGTTAGGCGAAAGTCTAGGTTAGATATCTCGCAGAAAATCATTGGTAAACTCGAGTAGGTCCACCGAACAACGAAAGTTGGGGGTGCAATGCACTCGATGAAGGTTGTTTAACACTAGATCTCATTCCAAATACCGTACCCAATAGGCGAAAGCGGAGGGTTAGGGAGTTAGGTTTGGCTAGATGGACCTTTGGCTTGAATAAATCAACAAAAGAGTAAACCACAACATTTACACAGTGGAATTCGGTCCGGAATTCGGACCGAATTAGCAAGGCTGAATACGACAGTGCTAAGTCTTGTGACTCTGTGACCAGATCTAGGTGAAATCGAACCCTAAGGCACATTTATTATCATATTTTAAACCCTTTAAAATCCCAAAAATATTCTTTTAAACTATTTTTCATCACTTTCATTCTTGCACTTGCATCAATTTCATTTCGCCTTTTAGTTTGTAGCACCAATTCTTTTCTAAACTTTTATTGTCTAGCTTTAGCGAACAAATAGGATTAGTATTCATCACCATCTCTGTGGGATCGACACCTTTGCTTTACTACGAACGTCTAGTCGAGTAAACAAGGTTATTTTTGTTTGACCTAGGTTTATACCTCGATCACATTTCATCACAATAATCTGCATTTAAAATCTCTATACTGTCTAAAATATGATTCAGGTCTTAAATATTAAAAAAGATTGGATTATACAAAGTAATTAGGCATATGAAGTGCAAATAATGCTTATTTTGAGTACAAAGAGTTTAAATGTAGATTATTGTGATAAAATGACTTCGAATGAATCCAGAAACGATTGAAATGCTCCAACGATGCTCAGAATTGCATTATTTACACTTTTATGCGTAATTACCATGTATAATCAAATCTTTTAGAATAAATAACATATAAATCATATTCTAGGCAGTATAAAGAGTTTAAATGTACATTATTATGATGAAATGACTTACAATGAATCTAGAAACAATTGAAATGCACAAAAGATATTCAGAATTGTATTATTATGATCAAATGATTTAGAATGAAGATTATTGAGAAAAAATGACTTAGAATAAATCTATACGATTGAAATGCTCCAATGATTCTCAGAATTGCCTTATTTGCACATTATATGCGTAATTACCATGTATAATCAAATATTTTAGAATAAATAACATATAAATCATATTCTAGGCAATATAAAGAGTTTAAATATAGATTATTGTGATAAATCAAATAACTTAGAATGAATCTAGAAATGATTGAATTGCTCAAACATGATGAGAATTGCATTTTTTGCACTTTATATGCGTAATTACGATGTATTATCCAATCTTTTTGAATAAATAACATATTTATCATATTATAGGCAGTATAAAGAATTTAAACGAAGATTATAGTGATGAAATAGTTTAGAATAAATCCAGAAACGATTGAAATGGTCAAACAATGCTCAGAATTGCATTATTTCCGCATTATATGCGTGATCAAATGACTTAGAATGAATCCTAAAACAATTAATGTACTTAAAGGATGCTCATAATTGCATTATTTGCACTTTATATGTGTAATTATCACTTATAAGCCATTTCTTTTGAATAAATAACATGAATAATATCATAGACAGTATAAAAGAGTTTAAATATAGATTATTGTGATCAAATGACTTAGAATGAATCTAGAAATGATTGAATTGCTCAAACGATGATCAGAATTGTATTTTTTGCACTTTATATGCGTAATTACCATGTATTATCCAATCTTTTTGAATAAATAACATATGAATCATATTATAGGCAGTATAAAGAATTTAAACGAAGATTATAGTGATGAAATAGTTTAGAATGAATCCAGAAAGGATTGAAATGGTCAAACAATGCTCAGAATTGCATTATTTCCGCATTATATGCGTGATCAAATGACTTAGAATGAATCCTAAAACAATTAATGTACTTAAAGGATGCTCATAATTGCATTATTTTCACTTTATATGCGTAATTATCATTTATAAGCCATTTCTTTTGAATAAATAACATGAATAATATCATAGACAGTATAAAAGAGTTTAAATATAGATTATTGTGATCATTTATGACTTAGAATGAATCCATAAACAATGAAATGCTCCAACGATTCTCAGAATTGCATTATTTGCAATTTATATGAGTAATTAAGATGTATAATAAAATCTTTTAGAATAAGTAACATATAAATTATATTCTAGGCAGTATAAAGAGTTTAAATGTAGATTATTATGATGAAATGACTTAGAATGAATCTAGAAACTATTGAAATGCTCAAAACATACTTAGAATTGCATTATTGTGATCAAATGATTTAGAATGAATCCAAAAACGATTGAAATGCTCAAACGATGCTCAAAATTGCATTATTTGCATTTTATATGCGTAATTAACATGTATAATCAAATCTTTTAAAATAAATAAAATATAAATCATATTCTAGACAGTATAAAGAATTTAGATGTAGATTATAGTGATCAAATAACATAGAATGAATCTAGAAACGATTCAAATGCACAAACAAGGCTCATAATTGCAATTTTTTTCACTGTATATACGTAATTACCATGTGTAATCCAATCTTTTTGAATAAATAACATATAAATCATATTATAGGCATTATGAAAAGTTTAAATGTAGATTAATGTGACAAAATGACTAAGAATGAATCCATAAACGATTGATATGCTCAAACGATGATCAGAAATGCATTATTTGCAATTTATATGCATAATTATCATGTGTAATCCAATCTTTTTGAATAAATAACATATGAAACGTATTCTACACAGTTTCAACAGTTTAAATGTAGGTTAGTTTCATAAAATGACTTAGAAGTGTAATTACGATGATATTCAGAATTGCATTATTTGCATTTTATAAGTGTAATTACGATGTATAATCCAATCTTTTTTGAATAAATAACATATGAATCAAATTCTAGACAGTATAAAGAAGTTAAATGAGGATTATTGTAAGCAAATAACTTAAGAATGAATCAAGAAATGATTGAAATTCTCAAACGGTACTAAAAATTGCATTTTTTGCACATTACACGCGTAAATGAAGATTATTGTGATCAAATGATTTAGAATGAATCCAAAAACGATTGAAATGCTCAAACAATGCTCAGAATTGCATTATTTGCAATTTATATGCGTAATTACCTTGTGTAATCCAATTTTTTTAAATAAAGAAAATATAAATCTTATTTTAGACAGTATAAAGTATTTAAATGGAGATTATTGTGATCAAATTACTTAAAATGAATCCAGAAACGATTGAAATGCTCAAAAGATGCTCAGAATTGCATTATTTGCAATTTTAATGCATAATTACCATGTGTAATCCAATCTTTTTGAATAAATAACATATGATACGTATTATAAACAATATAAAGAGTTTAAATGTAGATTACTTTGATCAAATGACTAAGAATGAATACCAAAACGAATGAAATGCTTAAATGATGCTCAGAATTGCATTATTTGCATTTTATATGCATAATTACCACGTATAATCTAACTTTTTCGAATAAATAACATAGGAATTATATTCTAGACAGTAGAAAGAGTTAAAATATATATTATTAATTACTTAGAATAAATTCAGAAACGATTGAAATGCCCAAACGATTCTCAGAATTGCATTATTAGCACTTTATTTGCGTAATTACCATGTGTAATCCAATCTTTTTGAATTAATAACATATGAAACGCATTAACAGTTTAAAGAGTTTAAATGTAGATTAGTTTGTTCAAATGAATTAGAATGAATCCTGAAACGAATGAAATGCTCAAATGATGTTCAAAATTGCATTATTTGCATTTTATATGCGTAATTACCATGTATAATCTAATATTTTTAATAAATAACACATGAATCAAATTCTAGACAATATAAAGAGTTTAAATGTAGATTGTTGCAATCAAATAACTTAGAATGAATCTAGAAACGATAGAAATGCTCTAACGGTGGGTGCTCAGAATTGAATTTTTTGCACTTTATATGTGTAATTACCATGTATTAATCAATCTTTTTGAATAAATACCATATGAATCATATTTTAGGCAGTATAAAGAGTTCAAATGAAGATTATTGTGACCAAATGATTTAGAATGAATCCAAAAACGATTGAAATACTCAAACGATGATCAGAATTGCATTATTTACATACACTTAATATGCGAAATTACCATGTGTAAACCAATATTTTTAAACAAATAAATCTTATTCTAGACAGTATAAAGAGTTTAAATGTAGATTATTGTGATCAAATGACTTAGAATGAATACAGAAACGATTGAAATGCTCAGACGATGCTTAGAATTGCAATATTTGCACTTTACATGCGTAACTACCATGTATAATCTAATCTTTTTGAATTAATAACATATGAATCATATTATAGACAGTATAAAGATTTTAAATTTAGTTTATTGTGTTCAAATGACTTAGAATGAATACCGATATTAACGAAATACTCAAACGATGCACAGAATTGCATTATTCGCACTTTATATGCGTAATTACAATGTGTAATCCAATCTTTTTAAAGAAATAATGCATGAAACGTATTCTAAACATTATAAAGAGTTTAAATGAAGATTACTTTGATCAATTGACTTAGAATAAATACCGAAACGAATGAAATGCTCAAACAATGCACAAAATTGCATTATTTGCAATTTATATGTTAATTACCATGTGTATTTGAATAAATAACATATGAAACGTGTTCTAAATTGTAAAAAGAGTATAAATGTAGGTTAGATTGATCAAATGACTTCGAATGAATGCTGAAACGAATCAAATGCTCATAATTGCATTATTTGCATTTTATATGTGTAATTACCATGTATAATCCAATATTTATGAATAAATAAAATATGAATCATATTCTATACAGTATTAAGAGTTTTAATGTAGATTATTGTGATAAAATGACTTAGAATGAATACAGAAAAGATTGAAATGATCAAACGATGTTCAAGATAGCATTATTTGCACTTTATATGCGTAATTAGCATGTATAATCCAATCTTTTTAAATAAATAATATATGAATCACATTCTAGACAGTATAAAGTGTTCAACTATAGATTATTGTGATAATGAATACAAAAACAATTGAAATGCTCAAACGATGGACAGAATTGCATTATTTGCACTTTATATGCATAATTACCATGTATAATAAAGTCTTTTAGAATAAATAACATATAAATCATATTCTAGGCTGTATAAAGAGTTTACATGTAAATTATTGTGAACAAATGACTTATAATGAATCCAGAAATGATTGAAATGCTCAAATCATACTCGCAATTGCATTATTTTGCACTTTATAAGCATGATTACCATGTATAATCCAATATTTTTGAATAAATAACATATGAATCATATTCTAGACAGTATAAAGAGTTTAAATGTAGAGTAGTTTGATCAAATGATTTATCCAGCAACAATTGAAATGCTCAAATGATGCTCAGAATTGCATTATTTGATCTTTGCATTAGTAATTACCATGTATAATCCAATTTTTTTGAATTAATAACATTTAAAATGACATTCTAGACAGTATAATGAGTTTAAATGTAGATTAGTGTGATCAAATGACTTAGAATGAATCTAGAAACGATTGAAATTCTCAAACGATGCACAAAATTGCATTATTTGCACTTTATATGCGTAATTATCATATATAATCCAATATTCTTGAATAAATAACATATAAAATATATTCTAGACAGTATAAAGAGTTTAAATGTAGATTATTGTGATCAAATGACTTAGAATGAATCCAGAAACGATTGTGCTCAAACGATGCTCGGAATTGCATTATTCGCACTTTATATGCGTAATTACCATGTATAATCCAATCTTTTTAAATAAATAATGTATGAAACGTATTCTAAACCTTACAAAAAGTTTAAATGAAGATTACTTTGATCATTTGACTTAGAATAAATACCAAAATGAATGAAATGCTCAAATGATGAAACGATGCTCAAATCATTTTATATGTGTAATTACCATGTATAAATCCAATCTTTTTCCACAAATAACATATGAATATATTCTAGACAGTATAAAGAGTTTGATTTTTGTGATAAAATGACTTGGAATGAATCCTGAAACGAATGAAATGATCAAACGATGCTCAGAATTGCATTATTTGCAATTTATATGCAAAATTATCATGTATAATCAAATATTCTTGAATAAATAACGTATGAATCAAATTCTAGACAGTATAAAGAGTTTAAATGTAGATTATTTTCATCAAATGACTTAGAATAAATCCTGAAACGATTGAAATGCTCAAATGATGCACAAAATTAAATTATTTGCAATCCAGACTTTTTGAATAAATAACATATGAAACGTATTCTAAACAGTATAAAGAGTTTAAAAATTGATTATTGAGATTAAATGACCTAGAATGAATCCATAAACGATTGAAATACTGCAACGATGCTCAGAATTTCATTATTTGCAATTTATATGCGTAATTAACGTGTATAATAAAATCTTTTTGCATAAATAACATATGAATCATATTCTAAGCAGTATAAAGGGTTTCAATGTAGATTAGTGTGATGAAATAACATACAATGAATCCATAAAAGATTGAAATGATCAATCCCTCAGAATTGCATTATTTGCACTTTATATGGGTAATTATCATGTATAATCCAATATATTTGAATAAATAACATATCAATATTATTCTAGACAGTATAAAGATTTTAAATGTAGATTATTGTGATAAAATAAGTTTGATTGAATCTCAAACGATTGAAATGCTCAATCGTTGGTCGCAATTGCATTATTTTGCACTTTATAAACATTATTACCATGTAAAATTCAATATTTTTGATAAAAAAAACATATGAATCAAAGCATCTCTGGGAAAAAGGGCAACTCCTGCAGAAAAGCCCAATTCGGATACAAGAAGCGCATTAAGCCGTATCAGAGGTCCTTTTTTCCAAAGAAAGGCTAATTATTCTAGATTAGTATAAAGAGTTTAAATGTTGATTAGTTTGATCAAATGAGTTAGAATGAATCTGGAAACGATTGAAATGCTCAAACGATGCTCGGAATTGCATTATTTGCAATTTATATGCGTAATTATTATGTATAATCCAATATTTTTGAATGAATAACATATAAAATATATTCTAGACAATATAAAGAGTTCAAATATAGATTATTGTGATTAAATAACTTAGAATGAATCTAGAAACGATTGAAATGCTCAAACGGTACTCAGAATTGCATTTGTTGCACTTTATATGTGTAATTACCATGTATTAACCAATCTTTTTTAATAAATAACATATGAATCAAATTCTAGACAGTATAAATAGTTTAATTGTAGATTATTGTCATCAAATAACTTAGAATAGATCTAGAAATGATTGAAATGCTCAAACGATTCTCAGAATTGCATTATTTGCACTTTATATGCGTAATTACCCTATATAATCCAATCTTTTTGAATAAATAACATATGAATATTATTCTTGACAATATAAAGACTTTAAATGTAGATTATTGTGAACAAATGACATTGAATGAATCCAAAAACGATTGAAATGCTCAAACGTTGGTCGCAATTGCATTATTTTGCACTTTATAAGCGTAATTACCATGTAAAATCCAATATTTTTGAATAAATACCATATGAATAGTATTCTAGACAGTATAAAGAGTTTAAATGTTGATTAGTTTGATCAAATCAGTTTGAATGAATTCAGAAACGATTGAAATGCTCAAACGATGTTCAGAATTGCATTATTTTCTCTTTACATGAGTAATTACCATGTATAATGCAATCTTTTTTAATTAATAACATAACATATGAATCATATTCTAGACAGTATAGTTTAAATGTAGATTATTGTGATCAAATGACTTAGAATGATTACAGAAACAATTGAAATGCTTAAACGATGGACTGAATTGCATTATTTTGCACTTTGTATGCTTAATTATCATGTATAATTCAATATTTTTCAATAAATAACATATAAATTATATTCTAGACAATATGAAGAATTTAAATGTAGATTATTGTGACAAAATGACTAAGAATGAATCCATAAACGATTAACAAGCTCAAATGATGCGCAGAATTGCATTATTCGTACTTTATATGCGTAATTAGCAAGTAAAATCCAATCTTTTTGAATAAATAATGTATGAAAAGTATTCTAAACATTATAAAGAGTTTAATTGCAGATTATTATGAACAATTGACTTAGAATAAATTTGAAACGAATGAAATGCTCAAATAATGCTAAGAATTGCATTATTTGCATTTTATATGTGTAATTACCATGTATTGGGGCCGTTTGAATCGCTTAGGAATAGAAAGAATTTCTTATTCCTAGGCATAAAGTGTTGGGAAGTAAGTAATTTTATGAAGAGTTTGAATTGTTTATAATAAATTTATGCTTAGGAATAGGAAATTCCTCAAATTCCCACTTGATCCAAACGACCCCTATAATCCAATCTTTTTCAACAAATAACATATGAATCATATTCTAGACAGTATAAAGAGTTTTAATTATTGATTTTTGTGATAAAATTGCTTAGCATTAATGAATCCTGAAACGAATGAAATGATCAAACGATGCTCAGAATTGCATTATTTTCAATTTATATGCGTAATTATCATGTATAATCCTATCTTTTTGAATAAATAACATATGAATCATATTCTAGAGAGTATAAAGAGTTTAAATGTAGATTATTTTGATCAAATGACTTAGAATGAATCCTGAAACGATTGAAATGCTCAAACAATGCACAGAATTGCAATATTTGCAATTTATATGTTAATTATCATGTGTAATCCTATCCTTTTGAATAAATAACATATGAAACATATTCTAAACAGTATAAAGAGTATAAATGTAGATTAGTTTGATCAGATGACTCAGAATGAATGCCGCAACGAATCAAATGCTCAAATAATGCTCATAATTGCATTATTTGCATTTTATATGCGCAATTACCATGTATAATCCAATCTTTTTGAATAAATAAATTAAATTCTAGACAGTATTAAGAGTTTTAATGTAGATTATTGTGATCAACTGACTTGGAATGTATCCAGAAAAGATTGAAATGATCAAACGATGCTCATGATGGCATTATTTGCAATTTATATTCGTAATTAGCATGTATAATCGTATATTTTTGAATAAATAACATATGAATCGCATTCTAGACAGTATAAAAAGTTCAACTATAGATTATCATGATAAAATGACTCGGAATTAATTTAGAAACGATTGAAATGCTCAAATGATAGTCAGAATTGCATTATTTGCACTTTATATGCATAACTAGATTCTTCTATCGCGGCTCCGCCGCGATATGTAAGTCTGTTATTATGTATGTTGTTGTTTTTGTTGTATATTGATATGTGAGATATAAATATATATATATATAGAGAGAGAGAGATTATAGAGTGTAGTTATTTTTATGGGTTTATTGCAATTATTGTATGGTAGTTAAGTTCTTATTTATTTGTTTATTTTTTATTTTTTTGTGCTGTACAAATCTTGACTAATCCGCTTGTATAGTTGTATTGGACTTGGGTAAGTTTGTGCTCATAGGTCATTTTGAGGACATCTCGCTACCCATTATTAGTATTTGTGCTATTTTTTTTTCATACAAGAAATATTATGTCTTCTTTTTTCATATTATGGAAGGACTTACTATGGCCTACGATAAACAATATGAAAAAGTTGACTGGATAAATGCTTAGCAAAGACTTGTCAACCTTTGTTACTAATTCTATAATTCAATTAATACAAATGGTTTTACTGTTTTACAAATTGAATTTAGGCAAAAGAAAGAAGTTTTAACTTTAGAAACCAAAAATTAATCTACAGAATCATATGCATATTGAACTAATCAAGATGTTGGTTCTCATTATGTAAAATGATTATTTTGACGGTACATTTAAAATTTCTGATTAACAAACAAATTCCTGTAACAAAGTAAAAATGTTGAGGACAAAATCCCGCGACAGATTGTGAATTAATATAAGTATTGTCAATATTTTGTAGGAATAGTAAATTGGTATAAACCATGGATGTTCTTCAATGCTTCACTTAATCTCTTATTTACCGGTTCATGGGATATTTCTATTTATTTAGGTCCATGTATCGATTTATTTATCAAATTAATGGATGTAACTTTAACTCCTAAAGCAAAAAAAAAAAATATATGCATTTGTCAATTAATATAACCTCCAATTTAGCAAGTGCACAACAATTTAGCTAATTTTAACAATGAAAAATAATTACAATGAAAGCAAGCATTGATGTAAAACGTAGGATACACGTGTAGTATAAAATTTGAATTCATATTCAATTCCTTCGATATAAAAAAAAATAAAATAAAAAATTGCCATCAATTTTTCTATACTGAAGTAGGGTGCACCATTTATTGTGGAACATTATTGTGCACTAAGCTGAAAAATGATAGGAGAATGATCAAGAAATGGACCATTCATTTGTAGAATAGGAGCATACAAAACAAAAGAAACCTAAATACTCATGAATCCACCTCCATATAGCCTAATATGTAGCAGAGCACAATAACAATAAATTTTGACTAACAGTCATTCAAATTCCTACATGAGGATTGGACACACTAAATCCTATTTATTACGGTATACATGCATACAGACAAAGAACACCATATAACTTCATAGACCAAGAGAATTGTAGGTCCCAACTCGTAGACCATATAAAATGAGTTTGAATGCTTGAGGACCATATAGTATAAGAGAATTGCAGTCTATTTGCATTCTAACTCTTTTTGAACACCATATAATCCAATCTTCATAGACCCGCTGAGTCCTCAAGCAGTCTATTAGATATGATCCTTAAACGGTTCGCTGGATATAGACTCTTTGGGTGCGTTTGGATCGTTGGAAGAAAGAAGAAGAAGAAGAAGGAAGAAGAAGAAAAAAAATTATAAACAATCCAAACTCTTCACAAAGTTACACACTTCCCAATACTTCTTCCCACTTCTTCCCTTCTTCCCACACCTATCCAAACGCACCCATTGAAAGATGTAGTTCAACCAAGACATACAATACCATGTGCATACAAACATGATGGAAGAGCATATTTCCTCTTTCTAAGAACCCCGTGAGTCCATCTTTATACAACCCTTCTTGAAACATTCACAATTACATCATGCCATGGGTCAGCAGGACCCCCCACACATAACCACACGGAAGAATGCCACAACAAACACAGCCGTGCACTATTCATCCAACATTGAGAATATATGGTTTTTTAAATTACCAGGTATAATCAAGTCTTTTAGAATAAATAACATATAAATCATATTCTATGCAGTTTAAAGAGTTTAAATGTAGATTATTGTGATCAAATAACTTATAATGAATCCAGAAATGATTAAAATGCTCAAATGATACTCGCGATTGCATTGTTTTGCACTTTATAAGCATAATTACCATGTATAATCCAATATTTTTTATTAAATAGCATATGAATCGTATTCTAGACAGTATAATAAGTTTAAATGTAGAGTAGTTTGATAAAATGAGTTAGAATGAATCCAGCAACCAATGAAATGCTCAAATGATACACAGAATTGCATTATTTGCACTTTATATGTGTAATTATCATGTATAATCCAATATTTTTGAATAAATACATATAAAATATATCTAGACTATATAAAGAGTTTAAATGAAGATTATTGTGATCAAATGATTTAGAATGAATGCAGAAAAGATTGGAATGCTCAAATGTTGCTCAGAATTGCATTATTCTCACTTTATATGTGTAATTACCATGTGTAATCCAATCTTTTTGAATAAATAATATATGAAACGTATTCAAAATAATATAAAGTGTTTAATTGTAGATTACTTTAATCAAATGACTTAGAATGATTCCTGCAACAAATTAAATGCTCAAATGATGCTAAGAAATGCATTATTTGCATTTTATATGTGTAATTACAATGTATAATCCAATCTTTTTGAATAAATAACATATGAATCATATTCTAGACGGTATAAATAGTTTTAATGTAGATTATTGTGATGAAATGACTTAGAATGAATCCAGAAAAGATTGAAATGACCAAACGATGCACAGAATTACATTATTTGCACTTTATATGCGTAATTATCATGTATAATCCAATATTTTTGAATAAATAACATATAAAATATATTCTAGACAGTATAAAGAGTTTAAATTGATCAAATGACTTAGAATGAATCCAGAAACAATTGAAATGCTCAAACGATGCTTCGAATTACTTTTTTTTCACTCCATATGCGTAATTACCATGTGTATTCCAATCTTTTTTAATAAATAACATATGAAACGTATTTGAAACAATATAAAGAGTTTAAATGTACATTACTTTGATCAAATGACTTAGAATGAATACCGAAACGAATGAAATACTCAAATGATGCTCAGAATTGCATTATTTGCATTTTATATGGGTAATTACCATGTGTAATCCAATATTTTTGAATAAATAACATATGAATCATATTCCAGACAGTACTAAGAGTTTAAATATATATTATTATGATAAAATGACTTAGAATAAATCCATAAACGATTGAAATGTTCCAACGATGCTCCGAATTGCATTATTTGTACTTTATATTCTTAATTACCATGTGTAATCCAATCTTTTTGTAACATATGAAACGTATTCTAAACAATATAAAGAGTTTAAATGTTGATTAATTTGATAAAATGACTTAGAATGAATCCTGAAAATAGTGAAATGCTCAAATGATGCTCAGAATTGTATTATTTGAATTTTATATACGTAATTATCATGTATAAGCCAATCTTTTTTTAATAAATAACATATGAATCATATTCTAGATAGTATAAAGAGTTTTAATGTAGATTATTGTTGTTACACTCCAAAACAAGCCGCAATCTGGGGAGGACAACCCCGCCACGTGTGCACACTCTACTGTACACACGTAAGGCTATAAACAGTGTCATAGATACAAATAATCACAAATAACTAATCACATAGTAATAGCATTGTTTGTTTATACAACAAAAGACTGGTAAAATATCCACATAGCAAAATCTCCAGTCATTATACAAACAAAACATAAATTAATGCACAGCGGATAAATACTATTCCAGCGCGGCTTGGGCTTTCGAGAAAACTCCATCTGCTAAGTCTACCAAACCTGAACATGCACCACAAGCATTTATGTGGGCTGAGTATTGCGATCAAATGACATTAAATGAATCAAGAAACAATTGAAATACTCAAATGATGCTCAGAAATGCATTATTTACATTTTATATACGTAATTATCATGTATAATCCATTTTTTTTTAATAAATAACATATGAATCATATTCTAGACAGTATTAAGAGTTTAAATATAGATTTTTATTGTAATCAAATTACTTAGAATGAATTCAGAAACTATTGAAATGCTCAAACGATACTCAGAATTGCATTATTTGCAATTTATATGCGTAATTACCATGTGTAATCCATTTTTTTTGTAATAAATGACATATTAAACGTATTCTGAACCGTTTGAAGAGTTTAAATGTAGATTAGTTTGTTCAAATGACTCAGAAAGAATCCCGAAACGAATGAAATGCTTAAATGATGTTCATAATTACATTATTTGTATTTTATATGCGTATAATCCACTTTTTTGAATAAATAACATATGAATCAAATTCTAGACAGGATAAAGAGTTTAAATGTAGATTATTGTGATCAAATAACTTAGAATGAATCTAGAAACGATTGAAATGCTCAAACGATGCTCAGAATTGATTTTTTTTGCACTTTATATGCGTAATTACCATGTATTAACCAATCTTCTTGAATAAATAACATATAATCATATTCTAGGCAGTATAAAGAGTTTAAACAAATATTATTGTGATCACATGGTTTACAATGAATATAGAAACGATTGAAATGCTCAAACAATGCTTAGAAATGCATTATTTGCAGTTCATATGTGTAATTACAATGCATAATCCCATCTTTTAGAATAAATAACATATGAATCATATTCTAGACAGTATAAAGAGTATAAATGTAGATTATTATGATCAAATAACTTAGAATCAATCTAGAAACTATTGAAATGATAAAACGATGCTCAGTATTGCATTTTTTGCATTTTATCTGCGTAATTATCATTTATAATCCAATTCTTATAAATAAATAGCATATGAATCATATTATAGAGAGTATAAAGAGTTTAAATGTATATTATTGTGATCAAATGACTTAGAATGAATCCAGAATCGAATAAAATGCTCAAATGATACTCAGAATTGCATTATTTGCAATTTATATACATAATTATCATGTATAATCTAATTTTTTGAATAAATAACAGATGAATCATATTCTAGACAGTATAAAGTGTTTAAATTTAGATTATTGTGATCAAGTGACTTTGAATGGATCTAGAAATGATTGAAATGCTCAAACGATTCTCAGAATTGCATTATTTGCAATTTATATGCGTAATTACCATGTGTAATCCAACCTTTTTTGAATAAATTACATATGAATCGTATTCCAGATAGTATAAAGAGTTTAAGTATAGATTATTGTGATAAAATGACTTAGAATGTATTCCAGATAGTATAAAGAGTTTAAATATATATTATTGTAATCAAATTACATAAAATAAATTCAGAAACGACTGAAATGCTCAAACGATATTCAGAATTGCATTATTTGTAGTTTATTTGCGTAATTACCATGTGTAATCCAATATTTTTGAATAAATAACATATGAAACGTACTACAAACTGTTTAAAGAGTTTAAATGTAGGTTAGTTTGTTCAAATGACTTAGAATGAATCCCGAAATGAATGAAATGTTCAAATGATGTTCAGAATGACATTATTAGCATTTTATATGTGTAATTACCATGTATAATCCAATCTTTTTGAATAAATAACATTTGAATCAAATTCTAAACAGTATAAAGAGTTTAAATGTAGATTATTGTAATCAAATAACTTAGAATGAATCTAGAAATGATTGAAATATTTAAATAGTGCTCAGAATTGTATTTTTTGCACTTTATATGCGTAATTACCATGTATTAACCAATCTTTTTGTATAAATAACATATGAATCATATTTTAGGCAGTATAAAGAGTTTAAACGAAGATTATTGTGATCAAATGATTTAGAATGAATCCAAAAACGATTGAAAGACAGTATAAAGAGTTAAAATGTAGATTATTGTAATCAAATAACTTAGAATGAATCTAGAAACGATTGAAATTTTCAAACGGTGCTCAGAATTGCATTTTTTTGCACTTTATATGCGTAATACCATGTATTAACCAATCTTTTTGTATAAATAACATATGAATCATATTTTAGGCAGTATAAAGAGTTTAAACGAAGATTATTGTGATCAAATGATTTAGAATGAATCCAAAAATGATTGAAATGCTCAAATGATGCTCAGAATTGCATTATGTAATTTATTTGCGTAATTACCATGTATAATCTAATCTTTTTGAATAAATAACATATAAATCTTATTATAGACAGTATAAAGAGTTTAAATGTAGATTATTATGGTCAAATGACTTCGAATGAATCCAAAAACGATTGAAATGCTCAAACGATGCTCAGAATTGCATTATTTGCAATTTATATGCGTAATTATCATGTATAATCCAATTTTTTTTGGAATAAATAACATATGTATCATATTCTAGACAGTATAAGGTGTTTAAATGTAGATTATTATGATAAAATGACTTAGAATGAATCCAGAAACGATTAAAATGTTCAAACGATGCTCAGAATTGCATTATTTTGCTTTTTATATACATAATTATCATGTATAATCCAACTTTTTTTTTGAATAAATAACATATGAATCATATTCTAGACAGTATTAGGAGTTTAAATGTAGATTAGTTTGATCAAATTACTTAGAATGAATACAGAAATGATTGAAATGTTCAAACGAAGCTTAGAATTGCAATATTTGCACTTTACATGCGTAATTACCGTATATAATCCAATCTTTTTGAATTAATAACATATGAATCATATTCTAGATAGTATAAAAAGTTTAAATTTTGATAATTGTGATCAAATGATTTAGAATGAATTCTGAAATGCATTATATGCTCAAACGATCCACATAAAGCAATTTATATGCGTAATTATCTTGTTGAATCGAATCTTTTTGAATAAATAACATATGAAAAATTTATTTTAGATAATATAAAGAGTTAAATGTAGATTATTGTGATCAAATGACTTAGAATGAATTCAGAAACGATTGAAATATTCAAACGATGGACATAATTGCATTATTTGCAATTTATATGCGTAATTAGCATGTGTAATCCAATTTTTTTGAATAAATAATATATGAATCATATTCTAGACAGTATAAAGAGTTCAAGTATAGATTATTGTGATAAAATGACTTAGAATGAATTCAGAAACGATTGAAATGCTCAAATGATGCTCAGAATTGTATTATTTGCATTGTATATGCGTAATTACCATGTATAATCAAGTCTTTTAGAATAAATAACATATAAATCATATTCTAGGCAGTAAAAAGAGTTTACATGTAGATTATTGTGATCAAATGACTTATAATGAATCCAGAAACTATGACTCACTTCTGAGAGAGTTATGTGAATTCAAAAATCTTAAGCGAGTGGAGATTAAACTTTGCAGAAATCTTTTTGGCGACCACAGTTTTAAGGAGGCTATACTTTGAAAAAGGAAAGTCTTAGAGAATGTCAAAGTTGTTTTATCAGAGTTTGATGAGTAGAATGAATTGTCAGGATATGGATGTACGTAGTTTTCATTGACTTTGTCTTAATAATTTAAATTCATGCAAGCATGGAAAATATATATATATTTCTTTTGTTTTCGAAGTTTGTTGGTACTGTTTTGTAGTAATAGTTGTTTTCTTGGTGTAAGCTCCTTGTATGAATTTTCTAATAATTAGATGAACTATATTTTATTTCTTTTTGATAAGTGTTCTTGATGCTGTATGAGTTTTTTATTTTCGTCATCTCCAATTTGTATATCGCTGGATGACTGGATTTTTTTTTTTTTTTTGTTCTGCTTCTTTTTAGCATGTGAATCAGTTTGACTGATATTTTTTTTGCGTTTGGTCGTACACTCATTGGATGCTTTTTGTTTGCATCACAAAATTTGTGACGCCTACGTAAAAAATCTGGACAATATTTTCCAATGTTATACACTTTTTTCCCCTAAATTAACTTAATTAAAAAATTTTAATTTCGATTAAAAATTATTTGAATAAAATATTATCAAAACTTGTTAAAATAAGTCATTATAAAGAAATCACTATTCTTATCTTATATAATTTTTTTACAAAGATGCGCTTAGTTACAATGGGGGCGTTTGTTTGTGTAGTAAGGGGTTGCATAAGTTAAGGATGCCTAAGTGTTTATGTAGTGTTATGTAATAGATGTTTGGTTGTGTAGTAAGGATGACTAACTTAATGCATGCATATATTCATGTAAAAAGACTAAAATACCCTTATATTCATGCCTTTAATTAATTATTATTCTTAAATCATTATTATTAATAATTAATATTACTTGTTAAATATTATTAATTATAATAATTAATCTTTACTATTGATTATGATTTTTTAATAATTATTGTTTCTTATTAAATATTATTATTTATTAATTAATATTAATTAGTTGTTAATTATTAATTATTAATGATAATAAGAAATCATTTTGTTATTATGAAATATTATTAATTATTTAATAACAAAAAAATATTATTTATTAATTATTTTTAACTATTATTATTAAATCATTATTATTAATAATTAATATTGCTTGTAAAAGTATTATTAATTATTATTATTTATAATAATTAATATTCATTATTATTTATGATTTTTTAATAGTTATTGTTACTTATTAAATATTATTATTTATTAATTATTATTAGTTATTTGTTAATTATTAAATATTATTATTAATTATTTCTAAGGGGTATTGTTGGGAAAAAAAATTAAAGGGGACCATGCATAACTTATGTAACCTATTTAGGTTGCATAAGTTATATACCCTTAAAGCATCTTATATAAGAGGCGTTTGGTGACTAAAGAATGCATAACTTAAGTTATGCACCCTTTTAAGTCATAAACAAACGGGGAAAATATCTCTTACTACAAAAATTAAGTAAAAATGAAGATTAAAGTGGGCCAAAATGGTTGTTTATGTATTAGACACATGAAATATCTGTATGTTTTAACAACTGTAGACTTTTGTTTAAAAAAAAAAATCTGTAGACTTGAAAATAAATTTATAAATAGAAACACAACATGCTTTGTAGAAATTATAGCAAATTTGCTTGCTGAAATTCGATATATATTCTTTAGATTAAAACGACGGCTATGATTCTTCCCATCCTATCTTTAGATGAGACGATGCAAATTGCAAACTCATTACATCCGTGAATTTGTAGCCCAATTACTTTTACACTCCAAATTCGCAATACACTCCGATAAGAACAAAATACCCTCATTTCAAAAATTTCAAAACTCGGAAAGGCTCGGATTCAAAATTGGGAACACCGCCAGTGTGTACTCTCGCACATTTCTCCACACAACAAAGACCAACAAGAAGGAGAGAAGATGAACAAAGAAAATGCGCCGCCTCATGGTTCAACAGCGCTCACGAGCCGTTTTGGAGCTTCAAAACCTCTCCTCCCTTGCAAGAGACCCTTCTCCCCTTTTAGGTCTGTGCATTTCCATTGTTTCTTGTTGGTCTTATTTTTCTAATTACCTCCACAAATGCTTTTAATTTTGAGCGTTTTTAACACTGATTGTTTTGGCTTATTTACATATTTTAGCAATAAAAGGGGATTGAATCAATGTCTAGAACGGACCCCACTTTCTGACATCAGGAATGGGACCCATAACTTAGAAGAACAAAATGACAGCTTGTACTCAACTCCTTTGAAGCCTAGAGGGTTAACATTGTCTCAAATTTCTGTTCTTGATGAAGAGCTTGATGAGGCATTTTTACAAACAGTTGATTCCATATGTGGAGAGCGGTCTAGACAAAAGGTAGAGAGATGCAATTCGACCCAACTGAATGAAATAGGTGATTGGGGTTTGAGTAGAGAGGGAAAAAATGATTGCATCCATGAACAAATGTGCGTGGAGATCACTATTCCTTTAAATAGCACTCAAGGAGAATCAATTTTTAGTGATGAGGCATTTCTGAGAGAAGTTGATTTGCTCTGTGAAAAGTCCATTTTGAAAGAGAAAAAGTCTAGATCAATTGGAGATGTTGGTGCTTGTACAAAAATTGAAGAAAAAGAAGTCAGTTTTGATCAAGCAC
Source organism: Rhynchospora pubera (assembly GCA_028095005.1). NCBI lineage: Eukaryota > Viridiplantae > Streptophyta > Magnoliopsida > Poales > Cyperaceae > Rhynchospora > Rhynchospora pubera. The sequence continues at coordinate 77,950 of JAMFTS010000020.1, forward strand.
TTGGAGAGAGCCACGACAATGCCAATGCAATATCTGATCAGGTACAACAAGAGGTGAGTGTTAGTGATGAGGGTTCTTTTGGTCAATTTGATATCACATGCGGACAAAGTAATACAATAGCAAAGAAAGAAGAAAATGGATTAGATTTGTCAGAAACACAGACAAAAGATGGTGAAAATTTGATGCCAGAGAAATACAGAGAGTATATTAAATCATTAAATGATAAGCAAAGAGAGGCAGCATGCAACGATGTTTCGATTCCTCTTATGATTGTAGCTGGACCAGGGAGTGGAAAGGTACTTATTCCTGTTTGAGAATTTAAATGTGAAAAATCTGACCCTCTTCTACTTTTTGTCGCTTTTGGTGTAACTCGGAGTTGTTGTTTTTTTTAATTCCATGAATTGAAGACTTCTACCATGGTTGGTCGTGTGCTGACACTGCTCAAAGAGGTGCACTTTCATAAAATGTCCACTTTTATATTTCTGGATATTTACATTTGGTTCATGCTCATCACAAAAAACTATATATATGTTATAACATGCAGGGAATTGCCCCGGGTAATATTCTAGCTATGACCTTCACAACAGCCGCAGCTTCGGAGATGAGAGAACGGATTTCAAAAGTGGTGGGAAAACAAATTGCAAAGGAGCTTGTCATAAGCACATTTCATTCTTTCTCTCTTCAGCTCTGTAGGTCTCATGCTGAAAAGTATGTCATGCCATCTTCCCTTTTTCTTATTGTGGGAACTTTATCTATACCACTGCTGATCCTAGAACACTTTGTGACGGATGTCATACATATCAATCATCACAAAGGATATAGAGTATCTGGATTACTTTTTAAGAGTAGAAATGCCATCTAAAACCTTCTGTTTATTATTTCTTTCAAGATATCAAACTATCTCTCGGATCTGCTTCTCTGTAAGTAATTCATGGAGAAAGGAGGGAGGATTTTGATTCTTGAATACAGTCGAAGAGAACCTGCAAGGGATGATTGCATGTTTTAGATGACATATAAGTTCAAAATCCTTCATTATATGAGTCGAACCTTATTAGTTTATTCGTTGTTCTTTGTGTCTCATAAGACTTTCTGATGTTATTTTTCAGTGTCAAAACTGGCATTTTAGGTTATATATGAAGCTATAAGGTTGAAAAGATAATTCTCATCTCTTTTTGTGTTTTTGACTATTATGTAGGTTGGGCCGAACAACTGAATTTCTGGTATATGGCCATGGGCAACAGAGGCGTGCAGTTATGGAAGCCATGCGATTAGTCGAAAATGACAAGAATGCTTCTAGAGAATTCTCCAATGATGGCATGAAGTCATTTAAAGAGACATCCAAAAAATGGGAGAAATTTGTAACCAAGGTTTGTTTTTGTAAAACAATTTTGGTGATTCTTGGGTTCCTTAGATTCTTCTCTTTTATGATTGTATCAAGTTATCAACTACAAGTCTACAAGTACTCGTGTTTTTGTAGGCTAAAGCTTCTGGGAGAACTCCTGAAGAATGCAGAAGAAATGGAGATCTTATCGGAGTACTTCTAGTCTTTTACCCCTCTATAAGTTGACAACTTGAATTAATTTAGTGCAATATTATAACAAATATTGTTTATCTTTTGTTTTTTTCCCCTTTTGTTTGTCAGGCTTCAATTCTTCAACACTACGATGAAATACTCAAATCATGTAATGCACTCGATTACAATGATTTTATTAGCTGTTCTATCATGCTTCTCTCAGATTTTCCTGAAGGTTTGTAATAATATAAATTCCATGGATTTATTTGGCACAGTTACTGGGCTTGCTGAGAAGTAATTATGTGATTGTGACATATGTAGTGCAACAAGAATGTACTGGCACATGGAAAGCTATAGTAGTTGATGAGTTTCAAGATACCAGTTCTATGCAATACCAACTTCTGAGAATACTTGGCTCTCATCGCCATATTACTGTAGTTGGAGATGATGATCAGGTACTTTTTCTTAATAGTTGGGACAGTTATAAATACTTTGTAACAAAGATCAAAAGACAATGCATCACCCAAAATGAAAAATATCTTATATGACCTTGTAAAACATAAAATTATCACATTTATGTACTCCTGATATTTTGTTCATAAATATTTGTCTGAAGGTTTTCATGTTATATTTAAAATCAATCTTCAATAAAGTTTCTTTTATTAGAAAAGTCTGTGGTGGGCATAATCCTGTCTGATGGTAAATTAATTTCCACTGATGTTTAATTAATTTATTTATTTATTTTGTTGGTCTCAGTCAATTTTCAGCTTTAATGGTGCCGACGTGTCAGGATTTGATTCATTTCGAAGGGACTTTCCCAATCACAAGGAGGTTAAATTTTTACTTCCTTCAAATAATATAGTCTTCAAAGAATTTCTAATTTATGAGAGACTATCTTGAAATTTGGTTTTGACTTTCCACAGAAGGAGAAGTGCTGTCTGATTTGTGTTGATATAAAGTTATAAACAAATAACTACTTGGAAAAAAGTTAAAATTAAACTTGTAATGCAACAAAATTATAGAAACTGCCCCTCAGTAGCTACTGGCATGTGTAATGCTAAACACTAATTAGGTACTTTATTTTATTTATTGATAAGTATTAACTCAAAGGCTTATATCCAAATTTGTATGGTGAAATAACTGTGATGCAGATAAGATTGAATAAGAATTACCGGTCAACAAAACTGATAGTAGAAGCAGCCACAGCTTTGATTCACAACAATACCAAAAGAGATCTAAGATGTTGCAAATTAGTTGAGACCGACAATCCTGATGGCTCTAAAGTATCCTTTTCAGGCATAATTTACATCCATAGTTTTATGTATGTATTGAGAAAATCCTTTCTCAATTTTCTTTTTGAATTTTGATAGTCCTTTACGAAGCACATAGATAAATGTAAAGGAGTGTCATAGTGAAGAAGCACAATGTGCATATGTGGTAGATAAGATAATAGAGATCACATCAAGCTCAATTTCCAATTTTGGTAACATTGCTGTACTTTACCGAAGACAGGTATTATCACATCATAAAAATGAACATTTCAGATTTAATAGACAAGTTTTGACACTGATACATCAGACAACTGCGGTATGGAACTTTTGAGAGTATAATACTATAATGTTTGTCGTAACCTTATTCTAACAGTGACCTGGGATCCATGGTGAATTTGGCAAGCACATTTACCTTATGTGGTTGTTCTGAATCTTGGGTACTTGTAATTACATGTAAATCACCACCACCATACCACCATGCTTATTACTGTCTACTCTCTTTAAACCATGTATTTTTATTGTTTGTTTCAATCAAATCAATAATCCTGGATACTGCTATTTTTTAAAAAAAAAATTAAAATGGGAATGATGAATGCAGATATCTGGTAAAGCATTTCAAATGGCATTTCGTGAGCGCAAAATTCCATTTAATATACATGGTGTGGCCTTCTACAGAAAAAAGGTCGATATCCTTTTTTTTTTTTCCTTCTTTCATGGAACCTTCTTTCCTTTCCATGTGTCTGAAAAGTGTCATATGTAACTCTCTGTAAAGCTAACTATCATGTATACCCTAAAAACTTGTCAAGTATCTACACATGACCTCTAGAACTTGGTAAGTATCAACTATGTGCCTCACACCATAATTTCTAGTTTCTACAAAAGAAAAGAAAATAACAGACATGCTATAGGGGAGTGGGGGATATATTTCATCTCATTTTGGGGTCTGTATGATGTTCTTTCCAAATTTTGTTGCATATTTAGTAACCAGTGCAAGTTCTATAATTTTGTGTTAGATAATTAAAGCAATATTGGCAATAGTTAAGTGCACATTGGCTGTGTGTGATGATGGCCCGTCTCGTCAGGCTTTTAAAGCCCTTTTTCCTGGTGATAAAGAGGAAAGAAAGATGGTATGTTTATTTTATTTTTTTTAAATATATTATCAGGAACAAAAAGCAACAAAAAGTAATATTAATGCAATTTCAGGTAGTGCAGTATGTTGAAAAGATAAGTTATGCAAGAAAATGTGGGTTCCTATTGGCCGCTCGTGATATTTTCAGTGCAAAGATTTCTGGCACCTTCAAAAGGTCCTATTCAAGTTATACATTCTTTTGTCATTTTTTTTTTACAATATATCATATTTCTGTTTTTGGCCAGTTTTGGGTTTTGACATTTTTTTTTTTCCCTATAGGGCTCAGTTGACTCAAGGCCGTAAAGTCCTATCAACAATAGACATGCTCTCAAAACTCGTGCAAAGGGTAAATATGCAACACAATTTTAAAATTAAATACAAAATCAGTCTGAACGCTTAATGGAATTCTATTTTCATTTTTAGGGAATGCATTTTGTGAACTATGCTTATATCCCTGCAAACTGGGTGTTTTTTAAATACCCCTTAAAAACATTGGGTTTGGGGATATGAACATTGGGTGTTTTCTAAATTCCCCTTAAAAACATTGAACAAAATATGGGTACATTTGAACATATTAGCATAGGTTTATGTGTGGCATTGACCATGTTTTGAAGGAATTGAAACTGAAGGCCCAAGTTGTCAAACATTACATCCTACGTTAGAAAAATGTGAAGATCAATATGCATGGGTTAATCATTATTTATCTAGCTCGTGCATCAAAATTGGTGGAATTTGAGATCATTTCTTCAATTAAATGATCTGTATATTCAAAGCTACAGTTATTATGGCTCTGGATGGGTTATTATATTATTTTCAATTACACCAGTTTTCAGCCAGTTTTGTTTGTTTCTTCTTCTTTTTTCTTTTGAAAAAAAGTTATGGAGAGCTCTTCTATCAATTTTATTTCATTTTTAACTTTTATATATTAAAGAGCATTGACGTCCTTGGTTATAGTTGTCACATGAGATAGAAATTCCTTTCTGATCTGCATTTGAAAATTTTTGCATGAAGGAGCAATCAATTTCAGTGGTCATCTCTTCAGTGGCTGATGTATTGCCTCAGGTATATCACAATTTCTATAAATTCAATTTACACATCTTTCTTTTTTTTTCTTTTCTTTTTATCTTTTCTTCTTTCCAGTTCCTGTTATTTTATTTATTTTTGTAATATAGAAGTACCTACTAGAGCAGCGTGCAACTTTAGATGTGGATGGTGGCAAATTCTTGAATGAAGATCATGACCTCAGATCTGTATGCACTCCAATTTCTTTCATAATATAACTTCAAATGCATGTTATGTTGTATTTCTGATGGATTAATTATAGCTCCTCATGCTTAGGTGATTCAAGTTTTAATGGATGATGTGACTGATTTCTTGTCAAATCATTTCTCGAACCAAGAGGAAGGGATTGAAGCAAAGGAGACTGGATGTGCATCTACACTGAAGTCTTTCATAGACTACGTTTCTGTAAGAGAAACTGAGAATTTTAGGTCAAGAAAGAATGAAAATGGGGACTCTATTACTTTGACCACAATTCACCAGGTTAGTTTATTTCTGTAATAGGATCTACTTATTCTGCACATATATTTTACTGCTTTTATAAAATAAGAATAGGCTGAAATTTTTCTCAATGTTCTTATTATGTCCTGCTGCAGTCTAAAGGATTGGAATGGGATGTTGTTTTTATTGTAAAGGTACCTTTTTTCTTTCTTTTTCTTTAAAGGAAAACAAAATGATAATCCATTTGTTTATTAATTTAACAAGTTTATTTGTTAGTTAATCTCAGGCAAATGACTCTGAAATTCCTTTGCTGCATGAAAGTATTGGTATATCTAAAGAAGGTGGTGTTTCTCTTGAGGTATCTGTCTGGCAGCTTTTATTATGATCTATATAGTTTTCTAAATTGTTAATTGTCTGTATTAAATGTGAATATACTTTTGTCCCTGACATGTTAGGAGGAGAGGAGGCTCTTTTATGTTGCAATGACACGGGCTAGGAAAATGCTTCACATTTTGTACATTACACTGGATTTAAATTGTCAGGTGAGTCATTTCTTGAAGTTTTGTATTTTTCTTTCACAAAATAATAGTGATACTGATGATACTAGCAACATCAACAACAATAATATTATTTAATATAAAATAAATTAATGAGTATTTTTTTTTCTTTGTGTGTGTTTCCAGCTGCTACAACCGTCGAGATTTCTGAAGGAGCTGCCACAGCACCTACTTGAATATCAGGTAGTTGTTTAATATCACATCTTGAATTATTTTCTAATATCAGGATGGTAATTTCATCTCACGTGTATACTGGTATGGGACCTAAGTTTTCTTTTTGCTTGAATATTAAGAATAAGTGGGCTCCTCTTTCTATGCTTACCTGGGAATTCCTCCTTTTTTGGACCAAAAGACGAGAAATTATGGTTTTACAGCGAACCAGTTGGGCCCTGCACTCAGATGGAGAAATTATCTTACACATAACAAGAATTGTTTCTACATCGGTTTGTCTATGTATTAGGGAGAGCAAGACTTGAAACAACCGAGACCGGACCCTAAAGAGATGCCTCTGATTGAAAGTAATGGCAATAAAATCACTGAATGTGGAGGTCAAAGCTCATGTTTGTCAGCAGAGTTAGCTCAGATGTGCCTTGGCAATGATTTCTTAAAGAGGTACATACAATTTCTAAGAGAGAATTCAGATTAGTTTATTAGGACTTGGGAGGATATTTCTGAATATCTATTTGTAGATTTCAGACAGAAGAGAGGTCGATTGTGTCTCACTTATTTCACCAATGGGCTAGAAAACAAGCTTTTCAGACCCCAAAGAGGTTGCTTGACAAGGTACTCTCTTCTTGTCACTCTTCAATGTGCAATAAGAGGTCTAAGATGTAGTTTCTTATATTTTTGTTATATATGTACTTTTCCTTTTCTTCTGAAAAATTGACAGGTTGGTTTTGTGATTGATGAACGACTGAGGGGAAAATCATACAAACGAAAGGTTCTACTTATTTGATCTTTATCACAAAATTTTAATCATTTATTCATTCAAGTTAAGATAAAGCTTTTTTTTTTTGTTTTTACTTTATAGGATATTTTATCTGACCTCAAGTCTTGCCTAAGCAGTAATGAAGCTTTTCAGTATGCCGAATATGTGAGTTTTATACTTTACATGTTTACCATATTGGTAGAAAAATTTTGCAGTGGCAATTATAATTACATTTTTCGTGTGTTGCTGCTGCTTAAGAGTTAAGATCATCAATGGCAAATTTGGCTTATAGTAATGATCAGACCTTTGTGCAAATAGCACTGAGCTGATTATGTTTGTAGTTAAGGTCATATACCTGTAGGTATGGTTTTTTGGGAAACTTCTAAAATCACTAGGTATTTGGAGGTCATGATCTACATTGGAAGATCATTTCTCGGATATAAGAGGACATTGAGGAAGAAGGCCTCAGGTTAACTTTCGAAACTACTCTTAATCATTGTAGGTTATAAAATGGGAGCAAATACCCAGTGATAAGCGTGCTTTCTTGACAAGAGAGAGACAGGTCTGCTCTTTATCCGATCTATATTGTATGCTTAATGTTTTACACTAGAATTGACTCTCACTGATCAGATTGCAGTTTGACTCCACCGACTCTGAATTAGAGTTATTATGTTGTTAGTAACTCTTTTCAATAAATTTGGTTTTAGGAGCATTTTCAGAAGCAAAGAATAGAGAACTCCATGAGCTCATCCGAAGCCACTCCTAAACAGGTGTTAGGCTGTTAGCATCTTTAATTTTAAGTTAGAACGTATTGTTTGCTAACAACTACCATATACTAATTGCGAGAGCTAGTCCAGCTTAAATCGTTGATTAGTCCCAACTAAAAACAAAAAAAATAAAAACCCACAAACAATGTTTTAAAGCAAACACAAGATCTGGAACTTAAAGTGATTTTGTTTAGTACAGTCTTGTTTCACCATACAGGGATACCAATCAATTTTACTAGTTGTAAAATGATTTTAAAGAACTTGAATTAGCCCTTTGTTTTTTTTCTTAACAGATTGCATATCTTAGAAATCTTGGTTGCACTGTGGTCCCTACCTCGCGCCTTCATGCTTCACATCTCATTGAACAATACAAGTCATTGTAAAAAAAGTTTTATTGGGAAGTCAATAGTTCTAATTTCCATCCTGTAATTATAAAGGTAATTTTGTTGTTAATGTTTGTAAATATAATTAACACGCTGCATATTTTATATAGATTTTACAATAAGCATGAAATGCGTCCTTGTAGCCACAAAGAGTGGTAAATATTTCTCCATTTCATTAAAACTGGTGAAGAGTCCATATAGTAAAATAACAAGCGTGGCGCCACGGAAAGCCCACGAAGCCCCTTCTCTCCTCCTCATACCTGAGAATTCTCTTTCCATCGTCCAATTCTACTCTCTACTAACCAACAGTAGTGGTTGAAACCACTAGATAGAAACCATCCAATAACATGCTTCCATGTCATTTGAAAGTAAAAAGTCGTAAAAATAATCGGTGTTTTTATCTCTACAAGTCTCTACGCATATAAACCTCACTCAATACGGATACTTGTTAGCGGGATTGCGCCATGGCCTCTTCTCTCGTCTTTCCCTCTGCGCCACGCAACCAAATCTCCCGCAGAATTCCACGTGTCGCCTCCTCATTGGCTTCGAATGCCTCCACAAGTTCGAAGGAGGTGGTGGTGGTCGGAGGAGGGATTGCTGGATTGGCTGTCTCACTTGCTCTACATAGACTCGGTGTGAGTAGCCTAGTCCTGGAGCAGGGTAGTACTCTGAGGACCGGAGGCACATCTCTCACGCTGTTTAAAAATGGGTGGAGAGTGCTTGATTCTCTCGGTGCAGGTGACGAGCTCAGGCAGAATTTTCTCCCCGTTAAAGGGTAATAAAATTACATGTTTTTTTAATAAAGTTATACATTTATTAAAATTTTAATGATATGTAACATTTCTTTACTAATTATATATTTCTAAACCACTATGGAATATATGTCCGTGCTACGTTTCTATTATGTTCCAAAATAGTGGAGTACACGTATCATTGAAATAAATTATTTCATTTATTTGTAACTCCATGTTTATATAAAAAGGTAACTATAACTAAATACGCCGTTGTTATATAGATTGTTAAGCATGTCATTTTTTGAACTAAGATAAGATGACATTAAGCATGCCACTTTTTTTTTTGTCACATGCACGTTTTAATTTTTGCCACTCGACACTTTCAAAGTTGCACTACTAAATATGTTAGCTCCTAAAAAAAACTTGACACGTTTTAAATTAATTGATAAAAACATGTAACACACATTTGACATGTCCCTACTATATATTACATGACTCTTTTTGACCCACCCCTTCTTCATTTACCAACATATCAAAACCTCGCTCGTTTATATTGTGTGCATTCCTTTGTAGCACCTCTCACTTTTTTTATGCACAACACTTAAAATTTTGAATTGTTTGTCTGGACATCCAGCAAAGTAATTCACTATAGTGGCCAAAATCTGAGTCATTCGATATCAATTTTTAAGATTACGTCCTATAATATGTTCGTAATTACAATCGAATAGTTGGAATTATGTGAACTGGCCAATTCAAAACTGTGTGGATTCCTCTAGAGGACACCTACTCGTTTGTCTATCCCGTACAAATTTCAAAATTCAATCTCACAATTACATGGGAACATAGTGCAGATTTCTTAATTTTTATATACTAGCAATCAACTCGTGCACACTTTTCTTATGGAATGCAAAATTATTTTTTTGTGAAGTAAAATGTTTGAATATTTATTTATATAAAAATAATACTTTGCTATGTCGAAGTTTAATACTATTTTCTGTCTTGTGCCCTCCCCTAGCAGTGCTTCATTTTAGATTTATTCCTGGGATCACAATAGAAACATCTTGATTCTTGACAAAATTGAGGAAGTAGCATAATTTTAGATTTCTATTAAATCGCCATCTTATTGAAATCGTGTAGACATATATCCGATATAAGTAATATTGATTAATAATATATCTATTAAAAATTAATTTAAGGAAACATGAAACAGCCCAACTACCAATAAAAATCTGAACCGACCAATGAACTATTGAAATCTTTCAGTTTTAAATCTGTAATATATATTAATCGCAGGATCAATCATATTCCAATTAATTAATTGATGAGATTTTATTAAATATTATTATATCATTATGTGATCAGAGTCCTGATGCTTAAGACAATTAAACAAGGCACAGGAAATTGAAAAAAAGAAAAGGAATAAGAAAGTTATGTCAGGACAACTTATGTCTTCACATAATTTGAACAATTCAGATGGAGTTGTCTTTCAATATTAAAAAATAATTGGTGATACAATGGATAATTTTTTATCTTCAAGGGGAGAAAAAGGATCTTAGATTGTTGGAGCTGTTTAAGAGAAGTATAAAAAATAACTTTTAAAGCCCTCAAAATATTTGCACAATGACTAAATCTTGAATTGACGTCCATGTTGAACAACTTGCATGCATTTTTCATGAGAGGTCCATGAGTCCATTTAAAGCGAACAGGGTCAATTATTTGACAGCTCAATTGGTGACTTCTATTTTGAATAATTCATATGAGTTCCTTCTAAACGAATTCAATTATCTAAATCGTTGAAACAATATGAAATAATGGTTCCTTGGACTTCAAATAATTCAACGTTATAGATGCAACAAAGATTATACTACCAAACAGAACTATTCACTCTAAATGGAAACTTATATTATCTGAGCATGGGAATGGAAAGAGAAGAAAAGCAATGCCATTGGAAATTTGAATTTTTGATTAAATTAGTGGTTTAGAGGGATTGATAGGCTGCCACCTCAAGTTGAAATTAACTCATTGTGAAGCAGTAATGCTTCTATAAGTATGTATAAAAAAAAGGTTAAATTGTATTGGGAAATTAAGAAAAAGGAAATAACTTAGTTAATTAATTACGGAGTAAAGCTAAATTTATTGGATGGTTCAGTTGTGTGCAGGATGATAATGAAATCAAATGATGGAAGAGAGCTCAGAGCCTTCTCTTTTGACGAAGAAGCCCCTGGGTAAGTCCATCTCTTTTAAACAGCTAATTGCAACTTTAAAAATATTAAGTTTTGATATATTATACTAATTTTTTATGTTTATTTCCATCAGACAAGAGGTGCGTGCGGTTGAGAGAAGAGTTTTACTTGAGACACTGGCAAATAAATTGCCACCCAGTACAATTTCATATTCTTCAAAGGTCAAATCTGTGAATGCACAAGGGAAGGAAGGCACCATGCTAGAGCTAGAAGATGGCCGCAAAATTCTCGCAAATGTAACTAGCACATTTTCAAATAAGAAACTACTACCAGAATTTTCATAACTTAATACTATTACCACTATTTTGTTGAACTTATGCTTTGAAAAACAGATAGTGATAGGTTGTGATGGGGTTAACTCCCCAATTGCAAAATGGATGGGATTTCCTGAGGCCAAGTTTGTCGGCCATTGTGCATTCCGTGGAATGGCGCACTATCCTGACGGCCAACCTTTCGAGTCAAAGGTCAACTATATTTATGGAAGAGGTTTACGTGCTGGCTTTGTGCCAGTTTCTCCTTCAAAGATCTACTGGTTCATCTGTTTCAATAGCAATTCTCCTGGTATGTAGTACAATTTCATTACCAATATAAAAATGTTATCTAATAATTATAACTTTGTTTTGATTTAATTAATTTTATTATTTTGAACAGGTCCAAAAAATACAGATCCTTCTTTACTAAAGAAAGAAGCCTTGGACCTTGTAAGAGACTTCCCTTCTGATCTCCAAGATATAATACGCAACACCCAAGAAGACATCATCATAAAGACTCCATTAGTTGATAGGTGGTTATGGCCTGGCCTTACACCATCTGCTTACCGAAACGGAGTGGTGCTAGTTGGAGATGCATGGCACCCCATGACCCCTAATCTAGGTCAAGGCGCATGTTGTGCATTGGAGGATTCAGTGGTACTTGCAACTAAGCTCTCAGGTATGTACCAGGATCAGTCCCAGATACAACTGGATAGTAGGCCCTCTGAACCTGCAGCTTTAACCACATACTGATTGTACCATTTTGTTGATGACAGGGTTTAATTAAAAAAATATATGAAAACCTCATTAGTACCATTTTATGCCCATGCTTAACATTTATATGTAGTATTATATGCGGGTACATTCTATATGTCAATATGAATCTCTTTATTAAACAACTTGCTTCATGCAATCTTTTATAATATATACCTATGAACCATTATTTTATTGGGTTTACATTCACACCATAGGTCCACCAATGTTACTTTAATAGCATGATTTTTTTTTTAAATTTATGGGAACCAAAACAAGTCACACCAAATTTCGCCTAATTCTTAAACCCAACCCAATTAATAACACATTAACACTGTTAAAATGTACAGGTTCTATAGGGAAGGGGCAAGATGCAGTAAACCAAGCACTCAGAGAGTATGCCAATGACAGGTGGCCCCGCGTGTTCCCTCTGACGGTGCGTGCCAACCTCGTGGGGTCCCTTGTGCAGTGGGACAACCCCTTGGTTTGTGCCCTGAGAAATGGTGTTTTGATCCCTAAAATTGTCAGATTGGGTCCTTTCCTTGAGCACACCAATTTTGAATGTGATTTGCTGGAACCAGTTGGGTCAAGCTGAGTTAGTACATCTTACATGTCAGATCATTGTGTGAACTAGGATGTAAAATGGTGTAATTATAAAGAACAATGGGCTTTTACGTATACTTAGCTGAATAGGAGAAGATTAGTGATGGATAAGTATTATGATGCATATAATAATTTAACACGACTCAACTAAGTTTTGTTACCTAACCAGAGTGGCAAGTAATGATCAGGGGCGGATTCAGTGGTGGGGCGGGTGGGGCTAGAGCCCCACCTACCGCCGTCGAACCCTGAAGCTCTTCTTTAGTCTCAATGAATTTTTTCAACCATCGGAGCACTCAAAGGTGGGGCTGAAGAACAGAAAAAGAGAAACCGTTCGATCAAATGATTTATTATAGCACTCAGCCCCACCTAAATATTTTTGCTAGATCCGCCACTGGTAATGATGCCTTACAAGTTACAAGTAAATGATGTCAAAGATGTACTTCCAAGTCTCCAACAATGTAGGGGGGTCTTTTTCTTTTTAAAATTTTTATTACTGGGGGGAAATGATGAAGTTCCTTTAATTAGCCATGCAGAAGAAAATGGATATCTTTGTATTTTTGTTGCCACGTACATAGACGTAAAATAATAAATCGGAGGGGGAAAAAAATCTCTTTTAGCCTAACTCAAAATAGCACTTGCAAGTTGGGGCGTTATACCTTATCAGCAAGGCAGAAACTATTCTCTTTTGCTTCTATTAATGGAAGTGGTGGATTAAAATCCAACTATTAAAAAAAAAAAGAAACTAACAAAATTAACCTTTTTTTAACTAATTTTTGTGAAAAAAAAATAACTCTCCAAATTTTTATCCATCCTAAAGGCAGCAAGTCTTTGACTTTTTTTTTAACAATATTTAGGGTACCACCGCTATATTCGACATCCTATTTACGCATGTATGAGAATTATGTTTAGAATTCAGACATCAAAGGGGTTTCTATGAAAGAACTCGATGATTGATATTTTAAAGAGACCAATTACACACATACAATATGAGAAATTTCCGGGTTGTAATCACAAATTATCTTGGGGGGAGAAGAAACAGAGGTTGGATGTAGTGTTTACCAAACGGGGCGGGGCGGGGCGGGACGGTCCAACCCGCGACGGTCCACGGGTTAGGACGGGACGGGTTATGACGGTCCACGGGTTAAGACGGGGCGGGTTAGGACGGTCCATCCTAGAAATCTTGGCCCTAACCCTTCCTAAACCCGCCGGGTTAAGACGGAGCGGGTTAGGACGGTCCGGTCCGGTTCGGTCCGCCGGTTTTTCATTTATTTTATTGCTGTTTTTTTTTCATTAGTTATTTTTCCATTATGATATATAAATATACATATATATATATAAACGACATATATATATAAACGACATATATACTATAGTAATCACTATAAATTTTTTTTTACTGTTTTTCTCTTTTGTGTTTTTTTTTCATTATGGTCTGGTCTTTGGAGCATATCTATAGGCCTAATTCGGAAATATTTATAATTAAGTTATCATTGGCATTTCCATAAATACGTAATGCACCTTTCTTTTTGAACATATCATCTTTTTAAAATGTAATTAGTCGCCAAAAATTTTAATCAGACTTTTTATCCGAAGTTCTGCACCATCATCGATCACTTTATTTTTTTTTCCTTCATATATATTATATTCCTTTATTTTAAAATTTTTCGTTAATTTTTTTTTCTTACATTTGATTTGTAATTTTTTAATTAACGGGTATGGTTCAAGGATTAGCACGGTTTTGGACGGGTTGACGGGGCGGAGCGGTCCGGTCCACGGGTTAAGACGGGGCGGATTAACACGGGTCTTTTTAGAAAGGGCGGCCCAAACCCGCCGTAGACCCGCCCCGGTCTAACCCTTCGGTCCATCACGGTCCATGAACGGTCCGGGGCGGTCCGGTCCATGGGGCGGGTTTGGGGCGGGGCGGGTCTAACCCGGCGGGTTTTTGGTAAACACTAGTTGGATGGTCCTTTTTATAGTTTGATTGAGTACAAAATTCCGGGACCCATTAAAATACCGGAAAAATTGGATATAAACCCCTACAATCTTCTCTAATTGGATATAACCCCCTATAATCTTTAAAATTGGATATAACCCCTTCCAATCATGTGTATTAAGGATATAACACCTTTCTTTTGATTTTAGCTATTTTTTAACTAAAAATAAATAAACATCATAAAAATTGACCAAAGTACCCTCATCCTTTCCAATAACGTTTCACCTTCTGCTCTAAGTATCTATGATGCAAAATTCATCATGCATATTTGGGTCCGTTCTCTCCCTCCCTCATTTTGTTCGTCTTTAATGATTTATATATATAACTACAATATGGTCAACGCCAAAATATATAGTTATAGCACTTTTTGTTGACCTGTTATTTTGAACAAATATCGGGTGTTGGATGCGTGAAGTATTAATTATGAACTATGCTACGATTGAATATGGGTAATGGGTAAATACTTTAACGAAACCTTAATTTCGATTATTAAACTGAAGTAAATTGGAATTCTATATAATAATTTTGAAAAGTTACGTGTAAGGATTAAAAAGTATCCTCATTTGATTATCACTTCGTTCTTATTCTGTGCAGAGCATACTACCAAAGCTGCAATTTAGGAAAAAATGTACCATCGTGGGTTTAATATAGAAGGAAGATGTAAGTTTATGGCAAAGTGGAAATGAATGTAGAAGGATCTAAGAGATATTAATGTTATCAGATTGTCTTAGGACGGAAAGGGAAAAAATGTCAGAAAAAAAGTGAAACTTGTTTGGAGAGGAAGAGGGCAGTTTGGTCACATAAATTTTGTTTTAATTTAAAAATAGTTAAAATCAAACAAAGGGGGTTATATCCTTAATACACATGATTGGAGGGGGTTATATCCGGTTTTGAAGATTGTAGGGGTTTATCTCCGGTTAAAGAAGATTGCAGGGGGTTATATCCAATTTTTCCTAAAATACCATCGTAAGAACCTCATTCAGAATTCACTTATATCAGGGGGTTTTCTAAAAACAACAACCACTTCTAACGATCACGTTAAAATATAGCAGATACAAATATACACAACTTCCAGGGTTCTTCTTGTAAATTATTCCACGGAGAAGACAGAGAGATCCTCCCACGTCTGTCCACTATTTATCTCTCTCTCTCTCTCTTACCCCGCGATTCTCTCCCTATTCTTCCCCTTTCTCTCTCTAACCAAACCGGACCAAAAATCAACTATCAGATCGCGATCTCCTCTGTCTCTCTCCTTGCGATTTGATTTCGGTACCTTAATTCGCGCCTTCGACGATGAATCCCGAGTAGTAAGTTCCCGAGTTTCTCTATGATTTGATTGGAAGATGTATTAGTCCTGTTGTGTATTTAGTTTTAATTTCAGTGTTGAGGATTTATTTGTTTAATTCGTGGTTAGATCTCGAAGATCTAACGAATTAGAGGCTTGAAACTAGAATTAGGTTTCCAATTTGTTGGAATTAGGAATTTTTGCCAGTTATTTTGTCCGAGCTAGGATTGGAACCAGGGTTAATTTTTTTCGTTTTATTTTATTTGAGACTGCGTAAGTTAAAAAAATCCCCTTTCAATTTCGAGTTGCATCCAGCAGAGAAGGGATTGTTTGTTTAATTTGTGTTAATTTATTAATTTATTTATAGATCTATTTATTTGTTTACTCGCTGGGGTGTTTCTTGTCTCTCTGCGATGTAGACTGGATGTTCTATAAGAAATTATTTGTGAATAACACAATTTATTGTTGTTTGACTACTATAAAAAAAGAGTTGTTGTATGCCATATATTTAGTCCTTGTTATTTTGTTTCTTTATTGATGATGTCAATTTATCAATCTGTTTATGCATTTGCTGAGTTAAGATGTTACTTATTGTGAAATTACTTAATTTTGCAGTTGGACCTACGTTAGTCTAATAGATTAAAATCACCAACTCTTTGTCATTATTTTTTTATGTTGCCATAATTATTTTCTGTTAGTTTACTAACTAATATGTATGTAATGCTTTAGTGATTATCTGTTCAAGCTTTTGCTCATTGGTGATTCAGGTGTTGGGAAATCATGCCTTCTTCTCAGATTTGCGGTAATTTCATTTGCCAAATTAAATTTTGTGTAGTTCTTAGGTCATCCAACTCAGTGAATGTACCACTCAGGACTTGTTTGATTATGTAATAAATTGGAGCTTTTATCCGGTAGTTGTTTTTGTGTGCAGGATGACTCATACTTGGAGAGCTACATAAGCACAATTGGAGTTGATTTTGTAAGTGTTCTTTTGTTGTTAGTATTTTATGTTTTAAAATCATTTTATATCAGTAAGCAATGGATTGTTGGGTTTGATGATATTGCCAATAAGCCTTTTCTTATCAAATTTATATCTTATAAAATCATTTTGATTCTGTGCAGAAAATTCGCACTGTAGAGCAGGATGGGAAGTCCATTAAGCTTCAAATAGTGAGTCCATGTCATGTTCATAGTTCTTTTATGTTCATAAATACTTAAATAGAAATGCTTGTCTAGTTGGACAAAAAGATGAAATTCTAAAGCTAACCTTTAGTCATTTGCCTCTCTCTATATATAGTGGGATACAGCTGGACAAGAGCGTTTCAGAACAATAACCAGCAGTTACTACAGGGGTGCTCATGGTATCATTGTAAGATTCTGCTTTTACTAATTTGTTGTGTCATTTCCATCTTTCCTTGTGTTTGTATTTTTTAAATTAAATTAAGATGCTGATGTAGGGGTGGTATTTGTTTGGTAATACATAGGTGGTATATGATGTGACAGACCAGGAGAGCTTTAACAATGTGAAGCAGTGGCTGAATGAGATAGACCGATATGCCAGTGAGAATGTTAACAAGCTTCTTGTTGGCAACAAGTGTGACCTGACAGACAAAAAGGTCGTGTCTTATGAGACCGGGAAGGTACGCCGCCTCTTTTTTATGCTAGTGATGAAGACATGAAGTATTAAAATGTTTGTAAGAAAAGAACTTAATTGGATCGCATAACCTCTTTATTTGCTTTCTCATTTGTCTCACAATGGAAGAAACAAAGGATAACCAGTTTCTCTTTTTGAAGAAAATGGGAGGAAAGTGTAACTTGTTTATCATAGTAATTATTTGGATAACAATTGATAATTTGTAGGCATTTGCGGATGAGTTGGGGATACCATTCATGGAGACTAGTGCCAAGAATGCAACCAATGTGGAGCAAGCTTTCATGGCCATGGCTGCTTCAATTAAGAACCGGTTTGTATTACTGAGCCTAAATTTCTTCTCTTTTTTCCGTTTATGTGATTATTGGTCTGGGTTGGGTGGGAGTTTGGATTTAAATTAGGTTTCAAGTGTTGCCCCAAAAAACGGATGTGCAAAAGAAAGAATTAGGCATCTGAACTTAAATGTAAACTTTAAGTCTAAAAAATTTTGAATTTCAGGATGGCAAGTCAACCGTCAATGGGGGGTGCGAGGCCACCAACAGTTCAGATCCGGGGCCAGCCTGTCAATCAGAAAAGCACCTGCTGCTCTACTTAATTGTTTTAAAACCAAGGACATGAAAGGGATGCTTTTCCTAAAGACAAAATGGCATGTAACTATTGATGCTGGTCTCCTCTTGACATTTTGGAAGGATACTTTCTTATATAAGTTCATATTGTCGGTTAGGTGATTCAATCTATGTTTTATTTCTCTTCTTTGTAATGTTTTGGTGTTAACTGTCAAAGATTGATGGAAACAGGGTTTGAAAATATTAGTTTGTTGTTTGTAATTGTTTCTTTCTCGTCGTATTTCTTTCTGTATCATATTACATGTTTCGAGTAGGTTTAGCGTTGGGGGTTCACTTTTCCTTGCAGCGTTACAGCAACAGAATGGGTTCATATGTTTATTCGATCATAAAACAAGTTGTAGCCATATATACGAGCCTCCATTCCTAGTTTAGAATCACAAACACTTGTCAACCTGTACTACGAATAGAGCTTTCTAGAATATGACTCCGTCGATAAGAGTTGAGCACTTGGTTCCATTTGTCAAGGTTTTGAAAATCTTCGTAATTTGTTAACAGCCCTGGACATAATTTGATACGTGGTATATCCTCAGCCATACAACTAGTATGGAGGCCTATCATTTCGTTTAATATGATTTTATTTGTTATTAAAGACGTGCCAGGCATGCAAACGCGTTCCTCCGTTCAATTTCCCAGTGAAAATTGACTCGAAAAGCTCCGCATGGAGCTTCAGCTTTCTTGGTAACACTTTTGAAGGCTGTTGCTTGTTGGGCGAAAAAGGCCTAACAAGCTAATGAAATAATCCTAATTTATATATTAGGCTTCAACTGCTACGACTTGCAAGGCAACATTATGTGAGAATTGACCAAAGTCTCCAAACCAAAAGGGAAAAATGGGACATATATAATTACAACTTTTATTACGCTCACAAGTATATTACAATTGTTATTGGGCTCAACCGCTCAGCAGTGGTTCTATAACATCGACTCCGGCCTGGTGCAAATTAACAAAAGCTCTGCTAGGCTGAAGCCTATTTTAGCCTATGATTTATCTTTTAATTTTTGCAAGCTTTCTAAATGAGACTTCAACCACGCATACTCGTTCTGCATCCTCTCCAACTGAGACCCAACCATTACCATCTCTTCTTTGAGATAGTTTAATCTCCTATCCAGATAATGCGAGCTCTGTTTGGGGTAGTTTCCAGTGTTGCCAATATAACTTCCATCATTTATTACGTATACGTTAGGAGATCTTGTTAGTAGTAGAATAATCGATAGCTGCAATATAACATTTTATTAGCTGCAATGAAACAAAGAAATGGACAGTTGTGTTGAACAATACCATGCTATAATACGGTAACAAGCCTTAAGTTGACAAGGTACCTGCATTAGTAAAACGATTGCCACAAAACCTGCAAGTAGAAGTGTCCGAAAACGACTTGTTTTTGTAAAAGAAACGAAAGATGCCCATATATTACTCAGAATGACAACTATGGGTGAAGATGATGAATCTCGCAAATTATCTTGAAGGTCATTGTCAGTACATTCATTAGCAGCTTCTTTCATCCTATCCAAAGGTCCCTCGCTCTCTGGTTGGTCAGCTTCTATACTGGCTCCCTGTGTACTTTGGTCAGAAGGAACAGATACTCCTGCAATATATTTCTCCCATACTTCAGTGTTGGAGTGCAAATAACAAAATTTACAATAAATATATACATAAAAGAATCAGACACAATTCACCTTTCCGATCAGCAATTGTTTTCTTATTCAATGCATCCTTTGCCTAGAAGAAGAAAAAGACCAGTTGAGATGAACAAATGTCAGCTTCTTATATTATCGGAAATAAATAAGAACAAACATCCTCGAGCACAATATGGTAGGAATCACTTGCAGGTACAAGATCAGAACTGATATGATACTCATGTCAGGTATAAGCGAGAAAGTAAAGAGGTATCCTTACAAGCTTGATCCAAAGAAAGAACACATCTCGGCATTCCTCCTTTGTTGCCTGCTCTATTTTCCCTACAAATTTTATGTGATACTTTAGACCAGAATTTCTATTTATCTACTTAAATTGGGAAAAATTAAAGAAAATAAAAAAAGCAAGTACCTTTAAAAATAGTTCTCTTAGAAAAAGATACATATAGGAAAACCCTCAATTTGCAGCTGTTTATCTCACTTGATTCTTGCTCCAGATCCCACCTCCCCTTCATGCAAAAAACAATTTCTTATGTTTTTCTATTTGTTATTTGACATTGAACAAAAAAAGTATAGATAAGTATAGAGACTAACTTCAACAGAGAAGTAATCCCCAAAAGGTGCATCGCTGATGTTCTGAGATGTTTCTACTACCACGTAGCTGTAACAAAAGAAAATGAAATAAACATAAAAGTAAAAAGAAACAAAAGGTAAAACACGATTATATACACTTGTGATTCTTTTAGTTCTAGAAATATTATTGTGATGCACAGAGAATGCATACTTGTTTCGATACATGCGAAGTTTTTGCACCTCTTTAGTGTTGCCAAATTTAGCACCTTGTACAACATAATTTAAAATTGTGTCATTAATGCAATTATCTGATATATGAATAAAGGAGAATCAGAAAGCAGATTCTATTATACCAAGATATATTTTGATGGGATGAAGAAATGAGACATTACGCACATGCCCACTTTGCTCGTGCTTAGTCCATGTAGATACTTGAAATTCTAGAGGAAACAAATATAAAATTTGATAACAAATCTTTTTTGTGAAAATTTGAGAAGCAAAAGGAGTAAATTTAAGAGAAAAGAATAAGTTCAAAAAAGTTGTAAAATAAATCATACACTTGCATATATAAAACCCAAAAACTTACCCTTATCGCCGCATTTTTTGTGAAAATCATCTAGAAAACCAGCAGAATCATCAGAAAAAAACAGCTGAAAAATCTCTTCTACTCCGGCCTACAGATATTTCAATCGTATACGTTAAAGGAAAAGAAAAGGGGGGATGAACAGATGTATTAAAAAGAAAAACATTCCTCACCAGAAATTTGGCCTCAGCAATCATAGTATAGCAGTCGGGCACTGTACAAAGAAAGAAAGACAAAAATGTCTATAAAGTATAGGTTGTGATAAACAAATATTTACAAATACAACAACAACAGTTGTATCATTATCATTATAAGAAAATAAAAAATATTGAAAACAAACCAGTCGGAGCATCAGCATCCTCAATTTCCCAACAACTATTTCTAGCAGCTACACTTGTATCATTATCATTTTCCAGCAATTCAGAAGTGTTAGGCTGTTTCAAAATATTTATCTCGTCATTAGGAGAACTTGTACTTGTCACATCATTAGGAAGAGATTTAGGCGCTGATGTATTGATTTCTGTGTTCCTGCATGCATGCTCAGGGTTAGATGAATAATAGCACGAAAAGATATGTGAGCAAAGATTATAATCCCATTATTCAACTGTGAACCTTCATCAGGGCCATTTTCCGTGCAAATATTCTCATTACTAATTTATAATGCATATAAACTAACTGGCCAGAGGAGTCCTCTTCTTCTTTAGAGTCTTTATTTGTTTGTGCATTTTCATCAGTGCTGCTACTTGACTTTGAATCCTGCCGGTCAAGAAAAGCCTTTGCATCAGGATTATGTTGGGCCCACGCATCAGTGATCAGCCGGTACACCTCATCTCGGAAAAAAAATGATCCAAAGAAATACTGCCATTGTATTTAATATTTCCATAATTAAGCTTTGTTATCAACAGGGTTCAGCAGTTAAAATGAGATATTACAAAAGAGAGAAATTAACAGATATATTACCTTTTTCCCTCCGGCAGTAATTTCTATGGCATTGGGAAAAATAACGGCCGTCTTTGCTTTGCGAACAGAAGTAATTTCATTGAGAGGTAATGTTTTCTGTATCAAATAAATCAACTAAGGTAAACCAGAAATCACTTTCTACAGTAAGTATGAAATTATAATACTATTTTACCAACATCATTATTTTCTGATGTAAATAAGCATCTTCCAAAGAAGTCTAGTTTTCTTACATAAAATTAGAATCTTTGTTATCTTGAATTGTTTGCTGATGACACCACTGAATTTTAAAACTATAAGATTGTTTTATCATATTCATTATTTTCTTAAAATAGATAAGTATCTTTTCCACATAAGTCTAGTTTTCCTTAAAACTATGATCCAATAAACAATATGAAAAGAAACCTATGCATCCTTTCTTAAATATTTAAATTCCAGCTACTCGAAAAAGATGAAGACATAAGAATGTATCTCTGTTGCATACTTGTTTTTTTTTTTTTCCTTAGGTGATTTAAGATATCTAATAAAGAAATAAACCTGTATAATGGCATATAGCTTAATTTATTAGAAAAATTGTTAAGTCCATCCATGAGTCCAAAAAAGGTTGTGAATAATACCTTCTAATATTTCATAAAAGACTCAACATCGCTATTTCACAAGTCTCAACATCAGATAGCTTAAGTGATACAAATATTTAACCAGTTTCTGTAATAAATGTTGCCAATTTAAATGGTCTCAAATGTACAAGGCAGGTACTTTGAGGCTAAAAAAAGTACCTTTGTCTCATAACCCAAAATGTTGGAATAGAAACAGATATGACGAAGAAACAAATACATGTTCCCCTGCAAAATAAACTGCCATTATATATACAGAAATAATATCAACAAAAAAAAAAAGAGGTTCACTTTATAAAATGAGAAATCTTAAAAATATTTTAAATAATACAACAACCTGGAGGAGAATGTTTTCATGGAGTGCACAACTGAAATCTTGCAGAAGAACCTATAAGTATGCCATCATCGCAGGATGACCAGAAATTTTAGTTTTCAATTCAACTATCAGATATAAAATGAAGAAATTAACAATTTAAAAGATGAAAGATCACTAATAGGAGAAAAGCGCTAGGACCTCATCATTTGGTAGCTTAAAGAGAAGTCTGTACTCTTCACTCCTAGTAGCAAGTCCCTGATTCTAAACAGGTGGATACAAAAGTCAGTATTTTTATTTTCTAATAAACTGGAGAAGTAAAGTTACAGCTCAACTTTTCTTTTGCATTATTTTTCCTTCAGAATTCAAACAGTGTTCTGCTTATAAATTCACATTTAAAGATGAAGTTCTTTCACATAAACAGCAAAATCAGACTACAAATTGCAAAAATTTTCCATAATTTAACATAATTACCAAAATTACATTGTCAGGAAGTAACAAAAACAATCCAAACTGATTAATAATGCAAAAAACAAAGAAAATTCAGTCTCTTTTGCTAAAATATCAGAATGCTCCCAGAAATAAAACAAAAACTTAGAAAGAAAGAAAGAGTAACTACACAGAAATCGAGGTCTCTCCGTTCAGAAGAGGGATCTCCACTCGAAGGTGCAGAGGATGACGCGTCCGACGAAGCATCGCTGGGGTCAGACTTCGACGCCGACGATCGCCGTGGCGGCTCAATCATCGACTCGGGCTTTTCTCTCGTAGGGGATGCCACCACTGCCATGTCCGATCTCTACGTGTCAATAGAGAGAGAGAGAGAGAGAGCGTGTTTTGTTTGGTTTGTTTCCCCGACCGAAGAGGAAAGGAGAGGAGAAGAGAGAGAGAGTTGGTGTGAAGTGCGAATGGAGGTGTTATAGACTTTGGTAGTAATGGCGGATTTGGTTGGAGAGAGAGAGCGGTCACATCCATGTTCTCCATTTTCCACAACTGGAAGACTCCGGATTAGAATAAATAATGCATGCTTTAGCGGAGTATTTGCATGATAGTGTATTTTATTTTATTTTTTAGTAATTATTCCCCATTTGTTGGTACCTTGTACCACTAAGCATCAAAATTATAATTTTTTTAGAATAATAACTCAAAAGACATTTGAATTATTTTTAATGTTCTTTTTGACGAGTGATGTATACACGTAAAATTATACAAAATTTAGTTTGTTTTGCACTAATTTAAGTATTTTTTTTAAACAAGCGTTAATTATAAGTAAAAAAAAATTTAGGCTTAATTTTTTATTTAAGTTAAATAAATTTAAAAGTTGTACAACTTATTAATATAAAAGGTGACATGTGAGAAGGAAAAAATTGATTATTAAAATTTTTGCTTGGATCTTCAATTTTGAAATGCATAAAAAATAAGTTGTTAACCTTGTGGTAATCCAAAAGTTATGAAATTCAATTTGGATTTAAAAACTGGAATTCAATTGGTTTGTTCCATAATTAACTAGAAAATATTTCATCCATATTTTTTTCCCTTTTTTCCTCACAAGATGTCCTTGTCAATATACAATTTTAATCTTTAGCTCTTCTTCTTGCATTTTTCTTTTTTTCTGCCAACTTATGCAATTTTTATTTTTATCATTTCGTTAGAAAAAAATCTCAAAATTTTACAATTTTACAATTCAGAACCTTATAAATTTGAAAATTTGAAACTATGATGCTGTAAAGTAAAAATGGCGACAAAACTTGATATGGTTGAACTCGCCAAACGTGTACGGTTTAAGAACTTTTTAATTGGTTATTACTAGCAATGTACGCGGCCTAGATCGAGCTTATAGTTATAGTCTTAATAAAAAGGTTAAATGTAGGTTCACCAACAAATAGAAATAGGTGGTTCTCCCATCCACAAATCCATTTTATTCTGGGACTGACTCCAGTACAGATAACTGTAGAATGGTTACTCTTTGTTAACGAAAAACTCCGCAAATTAGAAGGGTCCAAATTGTATAAAACTAGTGTTAATTTCGCGCGTTGCGCGATTGCTCTTTTCTTACGACCATCGGTATTTATAACGAAAAGCATTACAAAATACAACTGTTCTAAACAATCAGAAAAAAAAAAGTAAACTGACCTGGCACTGGTACCTACTCAAGTGTACCAGTGCCCCAAGCATTATCTCACGTCCCTTGACCCTATCAACCAAACCAAGTTTAATATCTCATTACAACACAAAACCCCTACAATAAAGCAAATAACAGAGAAAAATATTCTATTCAACATGGATTAGTAGCCTCCCTCCCTCAATAGCATTCTCTGTCTTTGCCACTCCATCCTCCAGCTGTTCTGGCATCCCATCATCTGCTGGCCAAAAGCTCCATATCTCTTCCTTTAAAGCTGCTTTTCACGTACCTGACCAATTAAGAAACATTCTTTGTATCTCGGATAAACATCTACTATTTGTATGCAGTCTTATCTGATTAAAGCAACAATCATTTCTATTTCTCCATAAAACCCAAAATATAGCTGCACAATAATATCTAAACACCTGTTTCTTATAAATCCGAGAGGTAATATTAAGCAAATATTCATTATCTTATCAAGGATAGCATCTTCTAAGAAGATAAAAAAAAAATAGATAATGCATAAAATTGACCTGAAAAAGCATGGACCAGGGAAAGAAGCTGCACAAAAGAGAGACAGCTCCCTTAAAGCAATGTTCAATTAATGTTGAATTCTGTACAGTTACCTTGCCAGTACCGCCATTGTACCTTCCTATGTTAGTTCTTTGGTTTTTAACTGGAACATAGATGCAGAATCGTACACGGTCAAGTGAAGCAAACATCTTGACTTAAAACCAGCATCTCTCCAATAGCCAAGCAACCAAGCATCTGACCAAAATTGAAGCAATAACTGGCCATAAAATGCCGTAATGAATAGAAAAGGCATACAAATAAATATTAAAAACCAAAGTACACCTTATAAACATTCTGTGAAGTTTGATAACTTACTAATCGCAGACAGTAAAAAAATGTCGAACATATGAAAAAGTTTACCCATAGCTCCCTAAAAAAAATTGACAAATAGAAATTCGAGCAACATGCAAAAAATAACTGCAAATTTCCATATTTGGTGGTCAACGTGTCTACCTTTTGTAAACAAAATTTGATCCTGACACAGCAAAAGAATCCTTGAGTGTCACTTTGTTCATGAGAAAAACACTTCTTCCTATGAGAGTATAACCCACGTATTTGTAAAATAAATAGAAACTATCAAGCAACAGCACCAACACTTTTAAGGTTCATGATACATGCAGATTATTCAAGTGCAAAAGAGTGTATACACTAATGATAATAAACCATTAACCAAATACTAAATATATTTATTTTATGGTCCAACCAGGATAATATCTCATATCAGAGATTCAGAGTCTCAGTTTAAGCTAAAGATAATATTTGATACTAATGATTAAAGTCAACAAAATGAAAAAGTATTTCTCTTAGATTGACATTGATATGATTTTAACTAAAAGTTCAATCATGTCAAGAATGATTACCTCAAGGTTTGACACCAAGTTGACGCTTTTCTGCCCAGCGCATCTCATCTCAAAGTTAAACACTTAAACTATGTAGTATAACAACACAATATCTAAAAAAAGGGCATAAATCAAGCATTAATGTGTAGAAAAATAAAATTAATTTTATTTTAATTAAGAGATCAGATTATGTAAAGTGTTGACACTACATCAATTTCTTTTAACAATAAAATATAATATAAAGTACCTTAAACTATTCATGAGGTTCCTAAAATTTTTGAAGCAACTCTGTTATCTCTTTGCTGAGCTCTAAAACCAGCTCTTCCTTGGCCCCTTCATCCATGAGCTTGAAAATTGGAAAAATTGAATCAAAATCAGAAACCACTGTAAAAATATATAAAGAAGGGAGGGATCGGCTACTGTATTGTTACCATAAATGAAAAAAGTGCCAATTTAAATATATGAATTTAGAAAAGATAGAGCAACCTTACATGCATTTTGTGAAACACTTGGTGTGCATATCTTGTTACACGTATGTTGCCGCTGTTTTCGCTTCATCTATGAATTCTCCCTCCAAGTGCGCTTGCTCTTGCATATGATGAAAGTAACTGAAATTGTTTAAACGCAAAACCTGATTAATAAAATACTTAAAATAAAATTAAAAAAGAAATCATTCTCATTATTAAACCACGTAATCATAACTTTCTATACCAAGTTAGCGTAGTTGTATTGTTAGAGGGGAGGGCAGTAAGGAGGTCTAGAATGAGTTCTTTAGAAGAGAGAGAATGTGAGGCTGTCTATAAAATTAGATGCGAAAGACCAGTAAAATGATCAGGAGTGGTTGATATAAAATAAAATTAGATGCCTATTGAGTTAATCAGTTGATAATTGATATTTAAGCTACCGATTGAAACTGATCTAATCATGCGAGCCCCAAATCCAAGATGTTGCAATTACTATCAACTAAGAATAAGAGCGAAATATGGACCACTGCAATAACAAAAAGGGGCTTCAACCGTATGACATCATGACTGCCCAAACAATTTTAATTTTTATTGGGACATTATTCATTTTTATAAACTACAAACTTAAGCCTAAATTTGCTAATCATGACCAAATTTCAGAACTAAACTCTAAAAAGAAAAGTAATCATTGATTAGGTGAAACAAAATTAGAACTAATAAAGAAAATCAGACAAAAATAAAGAAGGAAAGGTAGAAAGATTAGTGAAACAATTTGTCAACATTGGCCGTAGGAAGCCGACAGATAAAGATGCTGCTATAACAAAAAATTAAGAGTATTCAAAAGTCAATCAAAGCATTTGAGGGAGAGGAGCGAGAGCTGGGAATGCCAAAAAGGTACTCGCTAGGAAAAGGAGGGAAGTTCGCAAGGTGAAGGAGGAGAGGCGCAAAGCTAGGTTCGTCGTCCGTCTGTGAGGAGATGATCCTTTTTCGAAGCCATGGCGAGAGAGAGGGGTCGACGGAGATTGGTAGAATTTTTTAGGCCACTTCAGCATACCTCGCTCCATACCTCTATTTCTCTTTCCCTCTCTCGATCTGGCACGAAAAATGTGTGGATTCTCGTCCTTGCAAAGGGGAGGGGATCGGCGGAGATCGCAAGAGAGTGAGCTGGTGCCTGGTGCTCGCCTGATGAAGAGGGAGAAAGTGTTGTGTTGTGCTCCATATCGGTTAGAAAGGACGGAAATATCGAAGGTAATTGAATGAATGACGTCATCAATAACACTGTAGAAAAGATCCCTAGCAATGGAGTATTTTTTGATGATTAGAACAACAAAGCTTAACACTTTTCGTTGAATTTCACTAATTGAAATTAAAAGTTGGAAGCGTTATAGTTACTCTAGAATCTTCGCCATTTAAACATCCCAACATAATTGTCGTCAACTTAAAAATAAAAATAATAGGCAAGTGGATCGGTTTACACGTGTTCATTTCAGTTTTGACGAGAGTTTGTATCGAGTTTACGAGCTAGATTCGAACAATGGTCCGTGAGTTCAGAATAATAAATGTTCATTTCGATTTAGACAACGTACATTTAGAGAGATCCGAATAAAAGATCAAGACAATTGTTGTAACTTTAAAAAAAAATGTGTCGCGTTATATCTGTTGACAGTTGTTCTAAATTGAAATATTCAACCTTCATACTTTTATTTTGAGTTCAGATACTCACAGTATTTTGAGATATCCTTTTTTTTTAGATGAGTGCGTATTTTAGCATAATCGATACATTCCCATATTAGGATGTTTTTTCAGGCATAGCCGAGCGTCTGATTTAAGATTTCAACAAAGAATTCAAAATTTTGCAAAAACTAAATTTTAAAAGTACGAAAATATTTTAAAATTTGGAATTATGATATAGTAAAAATTCTGATTTTTTTTAAATCAGTAAAATATGCGTATTCTTTTAGTTGAAAAAGTTTTGTCAGTGCTGGCACTCGATTTAACACAAGTAAATTTGAATTGTTCTGTTTGAAACTATAATAATTGATTCAATTTTATGTCAGTGTAAAAATTGAGAATTTTGAGCTATGAAATTTACTGGCATGGAATGAATAGAAAAACAGGACGGAAGTGAAAACTTTTAGATCATGACTCTCGCGAAATAATTTCGTACAAAACATATTAAAATAATTATTTATTTTTTCAAAAGGCATTGCATTTTGATTTTTTTTCACGAAATGGAGCATAGAAAAGGTTTTGGTCAGTGTGGTACTGCCGTACTAGTAATTTCAACTTCATAAATAGAAATTTTAAAATTGGCAAGAGGAATGGTGCTAAAGTCAAAATCTTAATCTTTGTTTTGTTTTTTGCTTTTTTTTTTTTTGGAGAAACTAGGCAGAAGTTACCTAGTATAAATCTTAATCTTTGTTACCTTGCCGAGAATTCTTCAGATCCACCAAAAGAAAAACATTACACTCTTGAGACGACTTCAGATAACATTTGGGAAAACAGCATTAAATTGAGAACGAAAATGTTCTCTTCATTTGATTTCTTTAATCCTCAAATTTATTTGATATTTTCAAGTGGGCACAAATAACTTTAGGGGCCTTTACAAAAAAAATAAGAATAATAATAATAACGTCAACGTCACCATCTTATTAAATTAATGCGCAGTATCCATATTCTATACTCGAGTTGTAATAGTTAATGTGTCATAATCACTGTATTAATAATGTTTGCATATATTTCCAAGATTTTATACCCGCATTCAAAAGCAACAAAGGAGTAGCATATTTTGTTTGAAACCGAGACGTTTATATGTAACTACTCTTGGAAATTGAACATGAATTGAAATCAATTTGACTGGCTTTTCAATATCAATTTGACCGTGGTCAAGCGTTGGTAAAAACCGAACCATTAAATTTTCAATTTGCTTAATAGACGACTGCTCAATTTGTAAAATTATACCAAATTTAACACACAATAATCTATTTACAATAAAAAAAGGTCTATAATTTTGCTTTCAGAGTTTGATAAATCGGTTTATCAGTCGTATATAGTTATTTAATAAGTTGGTTGTCAATATAATTTTTAGTTTAATTCTTTTTTTAAATCGTTACTGCATCATCTATTCTCTGAAACAGAATCAATAGCTTTCATCCATTTTTGTACAAACATTTTTATATATGGGACATACATTCAAAAGCGCAAAAAAAAAGTAATTATGAATGCCGTTGCGTGCATGTGACTTCGTGACTTCATTACGTCCGTAAGACCAGAAAAAAGTTGCCAAAAGATTGCTTTTACAACAAACTATACTTGCGTGTCTTTAGACTGCATAGAGCATTCAATTTTTGTGTCCATTTCAGATAGTGTTTACCATTTACCCGACAGGTCAGATTCGATCCGAGATAAATCCGGCCCTTTTTCTAAACCGGCCCGGACCGTGCATGGATCGGGATGGACCGAGGGGGTGGTTTGGGTCGGATTTATCAAGAGTTTGGGTCGCACTTTCTAGTATAGACCCGTGTTAACCCGTCCCGTCTTAACCCGTGGACCGGACCGGACCGACCCTTAAACCCGTCTAAAGTCTAAACCCAACCTCTAATTCTAAAAAAAAAAATATACTACAAAATCATTTTATTATTAACTATATTTGAATTTGTTCAATTAATTATTTATTTGATATATATTATTAGACATAATATATTTTAACTAATTTTTATAAGCTATATTTTACAATTTTTTTGATCAAACCATCAACAATAAAAAAAAAAATCAAAAAATTACAAATCAAATTTAAAATAAAATAAATTCAAAATAGACTACAAAATTATACTTAATTATTTGATCTATAAATATAATATATTTCAACGAATTTTTATATATTTATTTAACAAAATTTTGAGATGAAAACAATGAAAAAAGAAACAAATTTAAAATCTATAAAAAACCGCTCTTGGACCGTCCTTGGACCGGACCGGCCCGCCTTTATCCGTCCGGTTCATCTAGGATCGGGTCTATCAAGGGTTTGGGTCTAGGTTTGAGAGATGGACCGTGCTAATCCGTTCCGTTTTAACCCGTGAACCCGTGGCCCGTGATAACCCGTGGACCATGGGAATTTGGACCGGACCGGACCGAACCGGACCGTTTGGTAAACCCTAATTTCAGATGTCTTTTGTGGTAATTCCTAAAAAGAACTAATGTAACTTAATTAATCTAAGAGTGTGTGGAAAAAGGGAGATTGCCGAAGTTCCGGAAGGAGAACTCGTAGCTTGTTCAATGCCCCATACAAAAAAATAAATAAATAAAAAACTGCGCAAATCCAATGTCCCGTGTCATGTTATGCCCCCAAATTGTACTCTAATTGCAATAAACTCGATTTTTAAAATGTATTTCGTGCAGTTTAGCGTTTGTGGAGTAACTAGCTTTTTAATATTTTTACCGGTGTTAAAATGATCGAACTACCATAGGCTCTGTTTGGATGAGCCATAAAAATAAGGAAATAAAAAAACTAAGAGAGTAAATTTATTATAAACAATCTAAATTCTTCGCAAAATTACACACTTTCCAATACCTTTTTCCTTATTCCTCTTATTCCCACACCATCCAAACTGAGCCATATTGAAATTTTGAATTTCAATTCTTAGACCGTTTGGATGGTATGAGAATAAGGAATAATAGCTTCTTTTTAGAAATAGTTTATTCCTAAGCATCCAAATAAGCTAGGAATAAGAAGAAAAATAGTTTCTTCCTAGGAATAATTTCTTCCAACAATTATATATACATAATTTTAACAAAATTAGCTAAATACTAATAGCTAAATAAAATTTTATGTACTCTTTAATTAGTACTTTATTTAATATTAAAATTAATTTATTTAAATTAATATTAATTTGCTTATTTCTAACTCATCGTCCAAACAACATTTCTTCTTTCTAGAATCCTTATTCCTTCCTTATTTCCAAACCAGCCTAAACTATTAACTTTTGACTATACATTTTAATCATACAATTTTGGAGCAAATTAAATAATTATCTGAATAATCAAATGGAATTATTGGTGATAAATAGTGATAGAACGATTGTACAGTATGGTTGGAAGAACCGATAATTCAGTTTTATCGTTGATTCAACGAAACATTTTAAAAGGTTGAATAAAGTACATGAAAAGATGCATATTTTAAATAAACTTATGAACTAAAAATCTCATTTAATTATATATATAATCCGGACATATATATGGTTTTTAAATATAACTTTTATATAGATTAAACAAGTGATATTCTTGGACTAATATCATTTTCACTTTGTCATTGACATTTCTCATTCCATTACATACTCACATGAGCGTTTTTATTTTGTCATTCCGCTTTAGCCAATTTTTATCCTATACTATAAAACTAAATGCATCCCCCCTCGAATAGATATTTTTCCATCTAACTAAATTTGTCATTACTTCCTCCTAGTTCCTAAGTAATACGTATTTGACTTTCCCTTTCTATCCCCGTCAACACATCATGACCTTTAAGGACATAGAAGAGGGAAATTATGCTCATCCAATAAAAATTAGCGATGATGATGATAATGATAACAATAATAATAATAATAATAATTACTATTAATATTATTATAGAGTAAATATATTGTGAACTATGATGCATAGAGCACTCCGTGCACCACGACCATTTGATCGGTGATTTTTCAAATTGACAAATCTAAATTAACCAATCCAATCTATATTGAAATCTCATAGCAAACAAAATTTTACAATTTTTTAAATTTTTACTATTTTTTCGAATTTTTTTTTTAACTTTCCATTTTTGGCTTACAAATTTGTGTATTTATAAGCAAAAAATGACAAGTTTTTAAAAAATTGAAAAAATAGTAAAAAAATTAAAAAATTGTTCAATTTTGTTTGTTATGACTTATGAGACTTCAATATATTGTGAAACCACCGACCAAAATGATCATGGTGCACGAAAGCTTATATGAACCATGGTTCACAATAGATTTACTCTTATAAATAAATAATAAGGAGTTAATTATATTAATATAAAGTTCGTGGGATTTAAAATCTCATAAAAAAACAAAAGTAGAACCAGCATATTATCCTATTGTACTAGACTACTGGGAAATAAATTGTTGTCCCTAAGGGGGCGGCTTAATCAAGGTTTAGCGGAAGCGATTTAAGGTTTTGGACCGATTTGGTATGAACTAACCTAACACAATTCAATTGGTACCCAATACAAGCAAGCACACAAGCAATTCAAGTATAGCAAGATAATAAAGAGAGAGAGAGAGAGAGAAATTGAACACGCGATGTGATTACGGAGTTCCGACCCGCTAGAAAAAGCTAGCCTTAGTCGTACGTCTCCGGGAGTTTCGCTACCACCAAAGGGCGCGCTCCGTTCAATTCCAACAAGAACGGGACTACAACTTCGAACCGAATCACCTCGTCACAAGGACACTCGAGGCGGATCGGCCTAACTCGAATGGCACAACGGCCTCAAAGGAGAAGAGCTCTCAACCTATTCCAACCTACACCTAGCGACAATGTCGGGGCGGTGGTGTTTGAGGCTACTAAATCTCTCAAGATGGTCTAGCTATGAAAATCTCAAGTGAGAGAGTTTGCACACTCTAATCTCAATGATTTTGCTAAGTTAATGCTCAAACATAAGAGAGAGTAATGTCTAACTGGTTGGAGCTCAAAAGGGAGGAGTTTCAAAGGTTTCAAAAGTGTCTAAACAGTTCCAAGAGGCCCCATATATATAGAGGGCGCCAACAGCTCCAAAGACCAGTCAAAACAGACTCTGGCGTTATACAACGCTATATGGCGTTGTACAACGCCCAAATAGCCGTTGAAAAATCAAACGGTCACAGACAATAACGTTATGAGTTGTCAGAGCGTTGTGTAACGATGTATAGCGTTGCACAACGCTTCAGCAAAAATCCAAAGCAGAACCTCGACAGTTCCGTTGGAACTTGTCAGAGCGTTGTGTAACGCTAGGTAGCGTTGCACAACGAAGTCAAGAAGAGAAACAAGGCAGAACTGACAAACTCAAACAATATTGTCAGAACGTCATACGACGCTGAATGCCGTCACACAACGACGCCGTTGCACAACGCTATTCAGCGTTGCTCTACGCGACCAGAGCAACTGAGCGAAGTTTAAGGCGTTACACAACGCTATGGTGCATGGAACATAGCAGCATGCATGCAGCATCGTTGTACAACGCTGAGTATCGTTACACAACGTAGGAGAGGAAATGTTGTGTAACGTTACTTAGCGTTGCATAACGTTCTGACAAGGGGAAATAATGGATTTAACTGGTTTAAAAGCAAATGAACTAACGTTGCACAACGCTACTGAGCGTTGTGTAACGCTGTTCCAACCTTGTCAGAAATTTGACAATTTAGGAGCGAATTAACACAGCGTTGTGTAACGGCAACTAGCGTTGTATGACGCTGGACACAAAAACTGAGCATTTTACCAGCAAATTGATTGAGATTAGTTTAGAGATTAAATAAACCTTAACTACTGAATCTAACTAGACCAAAGCAATCTCTTGAAGCTCCCAACTCAGTGCCACACTTGCTTTAATACATTCTTCAATAAATTGCGTCTTCTTCCTATAAAACTCAAAGAAGATTGTTAAATGCCAAATGATATTGTTTTGTAATCGACAAACCTAGAGACGTTTAGTACAACAATCTCCCCCTTTTGACGATTTGCAAAACAATACCATTAGTAAAGCGATTAAATTTTGGCATTTCACAAGCTTTACTACAATTCTCCCCCTTTTTGTAAATCGACAAAAAAGTGAAAATTGTAGCAAGCTCCCCCTAAATTTATGGCTCCCCCTTAATTTTGGAGAAAAGGAAATGGAGAACCAATTTAGAGCACTACACAAAGTAGTGTGACCAAATTTAACCTCTCAAACAAAAAAAATAAGATAGAAATAAAGAGGCTCCCCCTAAAAATTTGGCTTATAAGACCGGGGGTTAACTTGGTATCTAGGCCACATTGGTTACCATACCACTAGTTGTACCACTAGAGGTACAAGCTTTTGGAACCCACTTACCTTTGGACTCACCATTTGGTTTCCTAAGTTTGCATTCCATCGAGATATGACCATTTTGACAACAATAGTTGCAATATGCATTGGTTGGCTTAGGCATGGTAGAACCCTTGACAAAATGAGAATAGTAATGGGCTCTAAGGTATTCGGCCTTCTTCTTAGGATCATAGGATGAGGCATTAAAATTCTTTTTGCGATCCTTTTGGAAATGTTGGGAAACATTCTTTTTATGCTCATTGGATTGAGCTTTGTGGTTTTGAGAAGAGTGTTGCTCTTTAAATTCATAAAACCATCCATCGGGTCCTCTAAAATAAATTTTATTGGACGCCTTTGGAACAAAAACCTTCTTTTCTTGATTTTGCAAATTCTTTTCGTTTTGCACTCTAGTGTTTCTAGGTTTCTTTTAATACATATGTGCATGACCACGAGAATTCCTAGGTTTTTGAAGTTGTGTGGTTTGTGCAACTTGTTTCCCATTATTGTGTGACAAGTTCCTTTTCTTGGTTTGATAAGGCCTTTGGTAACCAAGACCGGACTTGTCATGAGGCTTTTGACCTTTGAAAAGGTTTTTCAAATCCGTTTTAGGAGCTTGAGCTAAAATCGGTTTTTCAAGTTGTTTTTCAAGTTGTTTTTCAAGCTCCTTAATTTTAGCCTCATACTCACCCATCTTAGAAGTAAGCTCATCTACCTTGGTTTTTAAAGTTTCTATGGTATCGGCTTTCCTAACCAAGGCATCATGGGTAGCATCAAGAATAGAGTTCAACCTATCACAATCAACACATGGAGTTGAACTAGTTGGTTCATCATCACTCTCACTATCACTACTACTAAGCGATTCATTGAGAGGGAGATATACCTTTGGAGAGCATGCCTTTGGCGAAGTTGGTGGAGATGGAGGTGGTGTTGCCTTACGCGCTTGAAGTAGCGGATGAACAAATCTTGTCCCTTGATTGAACTCATTGAGGATGTCCTTCACGAAGTCATCCTCCACATCATCCGTTGAGAATACCACCTCTTCCATATTTGCCACCAAAGCATACACCTCATGAGAATCCGAATCGGATGAGCTTGTTTCGGATTCAACATCCCACAAGGCATGCATGGCTTGAGCCTTCTTCTTTTCCTTCTTGTGCTTAGGCTTTGGCTTGTCGGTTTGCACTTGAGGGAAAAGCTTGTGACACTTGTGCATTGAATGCCCCTCTTTATTGCACACAAAACACAACTCCCGTTCATCATTGGCTAACCTCTCATTGTTGAACTTCTTCTCATGCTTGAGCAACCCACGAAACATCTTCTCAATCACCACCTCTTGCTTTGTCTCATCAAGCTCGTAGAGGTTTAATGGTGTTTGATGTGGGTATCGTCGATGAGAGGATCGAGATGATGATGTGGAGGCGGGATTGCTTGTGGAGGTCATGGCTAAGGTTCTTGGATGAGGCTCTAGTTTGGCGAGTTGTTTGAGCTTCTCCTCAACACATCGAAGCTCGGTGTACATTTGCTCCGGTGTGTACTCATGGTCCATCCGGATAATGGTCTCAAGCGACGTGATGTGAGCATCCCATTCGTGCCGTCCACTCATAGCCCGCATCATCTTCCCTACAATCTTGCCATTTGTTAGGGGCTCACCTCCTTCGGTGAATTCATTTTGGAGTTGTACAAGACGAGTGTACATATCCTCAATGGATTCACCATCCTTTATGTGGAAATTCTCAAATTGAGAATACAACTCATACAATCTAGAGTGTCTAATTTGAGAATTTCCCTCATAACGGGTGAGGAGAGCCATCCACATATCATGTGCTAAATCATATCTACACAGGGTCATACCAATTGATTCATGGACCGAAGCTAATATGGCATTAACCGCACAATCATTGTCCCTTTGGTTATCACGGGACTTCTTGGTCAAATCGGTAGAATTTGGTTTAAGTTCGGGGGTATACCGATTTTCTACCACATGCCAATATCCCAAGATATTGAGGTAGTTCACCATGCATCTCTTCCAAAAAGAGAAATTTCTACAATTTTGGCCTAATTTATCCGGTCTCTCTACAAACCGAGCCGCCATGACCGAAAACCGAGATTAAGAATAGCTTAATCGAGGTTCCTGCTCTGATACCACTTTGTTGTCCCTAAGGGGGCGGCTTAATCAAGGTTTAGCGGAAGCGATTTAAGGTTTTGGACCGGTTTGGTATGAACTAACCTAACACAATTCAATTGGTACCCAATACAAGCAAGCACACAAGCAATTCAAGTATAGCAAGATAATAAAGAGAGAAAGAGAGAGAGAAATTGAACACGCGATGTGATTACGGAGTTCCGACCCGCTAGAAAAAGCTAGCCTTAGTCGTACGTCTCCGGGAGTTTCGCTACCACCAAAGGGCGCGCTCCGTTCAATTCCAACAAGAACGGGACTACAACTTCGAACCGAATCACCTCGTCACAAGGACACTCGAGGCGGATCGGCCTAACTCGAATGGCACAACGGCCTCAAAGGAGAAGAGCTCTCAACCTATTCCAACCTACACCTAGCGACAATGTCGGGACGATGGTGTTTGAGGCTACTAAATCTCTCAAGATGGTCTAGCTATGAAAATCTCAAGTGAGAGAGTTTGCACACTCTAATCTCAATGATTTTGCTAAGTTAATGCTCAAACATAAGAGAGAGTAATGTCTAACTGGTTGGAGCTCAAAAGGGAGGAGTTTCAAAGGTTTCAAAAGTGTCTAAACAGTTCCAAGAGGCCCCATATATATAGAGGGCGCCAACAGCTCCAAAGACCAGTCAAAACAGACTCTGGCGTTATACAACGCTATATGGCGTTGTACAACGCCCAAATAGCCGTTGAAAAATCAAACGGTCACAGACAATAACGTTATGAGTTGTCAGAGCGTTGTGTAACGCTGTATAGCGTTGCACAACGCTTCAGCAAAAATCCAAAGCAGAACCTCGACAGTTCCGTTGGAACTTGTCAGAGCGTTGTGTAACGCTAGGTAGCGTTGCACAACGAAGTCAAGAAGAGAAACAAGGCAGAACTGACAAACTCAAACAATATTGTCAGAACGTCATACGACGCTGAATGCCGTCACACAACGACGCCGTTGCACAACGCTATTCAGCGTTGCTCTACGCGACCAGAGCAACTGAGCGAAGTTTAAGGCGTTACACAACGCTATGGTGCATGGAACATAGCAGCATGCATGCAGCATCGTTGTACAACGCTGAGTATCGTTACACAACGTAGGAGAGGAAATGTTGTGTAACGTTACTTAGCGTTGCATAACGTTCTGACAAGGGGAAATAATGGATTTAACTGGTTTAAAAGCAAATGAACTAACGTTGCACAACGCTACTGAGCGTTGTGTAACGCTGTTCCAACCTTGTCAGAAATTTGGCAATTTAGGAGCGAATTAACACAGCGTTGTGTAACGGCAACTAGCGTTGTATGACGCTGGACACAAAAACTGAGCATTTTACCAGCAAATTGATTGAGATTAGTTTAGAGATTAAATAAACCTTAACTACTGAATCTAACTAGACCAAAGCAATCTCTTGAAGCTCCCAACTCAGTGCCACACTTGCTTTAATACATTCTTCAATAAATTGCGTCTTCTTCCTATAAAACTCAAAGAAGATTGTTAAATGCCAAATGATATTGTTTTGTAATCGACAAACCTAGAGACGTTTAGTACAACATAAATTATTTGCCGTGACTCATAACATCGTTGATTATTCTATTAATAAAACATCTTGCAATCAGATAAGCTTAAACAAATAAACATGCAACCCAACCACCAGTCTCGGTGCTCCACAATTATTTTGTTTATTTTGGCACCATCATTGACAGAGTAAAATAATTATTTTAAACACATAATCACCTGCTAATTATGAGATTTCAAGCTTCACCAATCTCCATGTTTCGTGCACGCACAAGCGACACGTCAGCAACAGAGGGTGTGTGATGAAAGGCGGCACTTTTGTTGAGGGTGAATTTGTAACTTATTTGCTTCAGATGCGCTTTCGGTGATTAGTGAAAAGGACGCGTTAACGCTGGTAAAGAAATTCAGTTAGTTGGGTCCAAACAACCAGTCTTGTAATTTCTAAAAGTTACAAACATCTCCAGTCCTATTAAACTTTTCCTCTCCAGTTGTTTTCGGTATTGCATTTGCATCTTCTGCTGGCCTTGGTACCAGAGGCAGCTGGACGGTTAATTAATTTGTTCGACAGTTTAAATTAAGTGGTCATGGGACACAGGCCGGTGCTAGTTAATTAGTGCTTGCTTCGCTAAGGATGTGATGCTATTGATGCATTAGAAAAGCAAATAAATAGGAAGGACAAGGGTACAAGACAAAAAAAAAAAGACACGTGTCAAATAAATTTCTCTTATTATTTTTGTATATTCTAAATACTTTTTAGGAACATCTTTATGTTAAATATTTTGAGCATGTTACTATTGCCTCCTTATAGATATTCCTATTTATTAGTCTTATAATACTATATTCCAAAAGGAGTAATACTGTAATAGCAATAAATAAAATTTTCACAATAAATGGGAAAAATTTGCCATGAGTACAATTTATGAATCGGACTTTAATCTCAATCGTTCATTTCTAAAAAAGATCAATTAATTAACACTCATAAACAGTTACGATTAAAGTCCGATTTAGAAAATGATTCTCACGGCAGAATTTCCCTGATAAATGGATGTGAAATCATGAATTACATCTGACAACTTAACGGGTTGGAAATTTGGGGCCGTAGAAAAGAATTACGGATTGTTACTGGACCGAATAAATTAATAATGACGTTACTGTTCATTATAATTTTGATAATAACAAAAAAAAATTAAATTTTAATAGTAAAGTTGCTGGATCGTTGTTTGGAACGACGAAAGTCCAGAACCACTGGATCTTCATTCGGAACGACGATCCAGATATATTCTGCAAAAAGTTTAAATATTAAAATATTAAATAATATTACAAGAATATTTTGGTTTGCTTGGATTGTCAATTGGATTGACGATCCAAACAAAACAAATTTTAATATTGTTTAATTTACAATTTTGCTTTTTAGCCCTCAAAATTTTTGTTATTACAAAATGTATATAATTTCTGATTACAATTTAAATATAATTTAAACATCTATTATAATTTATAAAAATATAAGTATATAATTAAATTATGCATGTTAAATACAATGAAGACCACTATAGCAGCACTTTTAATTTAGCACCGCAGCGGTCTATCAAGTCGTACCGCTATAGTGGGGCTATTGCGATTCATAGCGGCGCTATTTAAATCACTGATAATATATATGTATAAAACTATTCAACATGCATAATTTAAGATATACATACATATATATAGAGAAAACCTATGGTGCATACTAATGTAAGGAAGTTTCGGTGCATACTGATCCGAACTCTTGGATCTATTTCAAAATGACCGATCCAAACCGTCCAATATGATCTCCCTATTGAAATCTCCTTGTCGATCAAATTTTACATTTTTTCGATATTTGTAAGTATTTTTTTCGTATTTTTAAAAACTGCTATTTTTGAACGGTTCAGAAAAAATTAGATTAGCGATTTTCTAAAATTTGAAAAAAATGCTGAAAAATTTCGAAAAATATAAAATTTGGTCGGTAAGGAGATTATAATAGGAAGATCATATTGGACGGTTTGGATCGGTCATTTTGAAGCAGATCTAAGAGTTCGGATCAGTATGCACCGAAACTTCCATACATTAGTATGCACCATAGGTTTTTTTTTTCTCTCTCTCTCTCTCTCTATATATATAAGATTTTTTTATATACATACAAATATGTATGTGTAAAATTAAATACAAATAAAAATATTAAACATGTCATACTATAAATTATATTTAATTTTATACATATATTATATTTATAATTATATATATTTGCAGAGAAAACATATGGTGCATACTAATGTACGGAAGATTCAGTGCATATTGATCCAAACTCTTGGATTTGTTTCAAAATGACCGATCCAAGAGTTTGGATCAGTATGCGTCGAAACTTCCGTACATTAGTATGCACCATATGTATATAAAAAATCTTATATATATGTATATCTTAAATTATGCATGTTGAATAATTTTATACATATATATTACGTATCATTTATTTTAATCATATACAATAACAATATATACTTAATATATAAAATATAGAGAAACTTTAATATGCACTATAGTGTATAGGACATTCCGTGCACCGCGGACTATGGTGCATATTAAACTTTCTCATAAAATATATGATACATATATTATTATATATATGTATAAAATAAGTATTATACACATATACAATATTATATATTTAACATGCATAATTTAATTATATACTTATATTTTTATAATAGATATTTAAATTATATTTAAATTGTAATCACAAATTATATATATTTTGTAATAACAAAAATTTTGAGGACTAAAAACCAAAATTGTAACTAAAAAATATTAAAATTTGTGATGCCATTTTTGTTTGGATCGTCAATACAATTGACGATCCAAGCAAACCAAAATATTTTTTTAATATTTTAATATTTAAACTTTTTGCAGAATATATTTGGATCGTTGTTTGGGATGACGATCCAAGCTTGGATCGTCGTTCTGGATGATGATCCAGTGATTCTGGCCTTTCGTCGTTCCAAACGACGATCCAGCAACGTTACTATTAAAATTTAAATTTTTTTGTTATTATCAAAATTATAATGAACAGTAACGTCATTATTAATTTTTTCGGGTTACTGGATTCGTATGTAAAATATTTCGGCCCAATACGATACATAGCGGCCCAAATCGAAACAATTTCAGCAAGCTTTTTTCATCTCCTTCTAAAAATACATATTTCTCGAAGTAAAAACCGCTCTTCGTCCTCTTTTTCTTTTTCTCTTTCGGAAAACCCTCTCTCGCATCTGTCTAGAGAGAGAGAAAGAGAGAAGAGAGAGAATAAAGCAGCCATGGAGATGGAGAAACGGCAGGCGGATCTTATAGAGCAGTTCACACAGCAAGCAGAAGCCACGCGCGACCCACGTGTCCTGGCGTCTATAATCGCCGACGCCACGTGTCACCCCTCTCTCTTTGCCTTCTCCGAGATCCTCTCCGTTTCTAACATCTCTAAGGTTTTCTGTCTACCCAACAAAATTATTATATAATTTTTTTTGAAGTTGTAACTATTCATGCTTTTCAATTTTTCTCCTGAAAATTATTTGTTATAAGCTACCTTTCTGTATTATCCGTACAAGTTTTGTTAGGGTTTTGGATTAATTACATTTAGATCATCATCATATTGTTAAAATTAATTGGAAATATGTAGTTGCATTGTTTACCCATAGACTTATCTGAGATGTCATTTACAATTGTGTGAGATCGCGAGGGTTGAGTTGTGATTTACTTTTTCTTGTGCCGCAGCTGGAGGGGACCCAATTTTCTTCTTCATTGGACTTGCTTCAGTTATTTGCATATGGAACTTGGAGCGATTATAAAAGTAAGAGTTTTTATTAGTTTCCATCATCTCATAACTTTTTAGTTTTGGCAGTTTCCTCGGATGTTACTTTCTACTTCGCCTTAATGTATGTTTATTGTTGGTGAATTGTCCTCCTCTCAGTTGATGCATCAGCATTTTTTTTTTTTTGGTCTTAATTTTACTGTCATTTGATTGTCTCATTATTTAATGTCACAACAATAGTACTGTATTTTGAATTCATGAATTAAAAATGCGAATATGCAAAAAGTGTTTTCAAAGGGTCATGCAATATAGTTGATTCGAGAATATATCAATTTTTAGGTAACGCTGGTCATCTTCCATCGCTCTTACCTGATCAAGTGAGGAAGATGAAGCAACTAAGTGTACTTACTTTAGCTGAGACTAAGAAGGTATTATGTTTGGGAAACTTCAAGCACACCTGTATTCTTCAGTATCTGCAAAGAGCACCTAGAATTTATGTCAATCACAAAAAGCAATGAAAACCAACATGAGAACAGTTGTGCTCGATTGAAGGGCACTATACTTATTTTGTCACTGGTAGTATCTGCAAAATGAGTTTTCCCTCTAGATACACTTTTGACTTCTTTCCATCTAGTTCTGTTCA
This sequence comes from Rhynchospora pubera, assembly GCA_028095005.1. NCBI lineage: Eukaryota > Viridiplantae > Streptophyta > Magnoliopsida > Poales > Cyperaceae > Rhynchospora > Rhynchospora pubera. The sequence goes on from JAMFTS010000020.1 coordinate 120,994, forward strand.
GTCGTATTAAAGCTTAAGCTGACTGCTTTCTTTACTAAGAGAAAATTGTAACAAACAACAGTTATGTGCAAAAATATTTGATGGGAGTGGAATCATTTTGAAACAAATATTAGTAAGAAGAAATATTCTATTATTTGTTTTCCTTGTCAATTTTAATTATTTCTCGTAAGATTGCGATTGTTCTCTGCAACAGCGAATAATATACATAACATACTATTTAAATTTGAAAACTTAAAAGTGGTCATGTGATATTGAAGTGTTTATAATGTGTTTTTTTGTTTTTTGGGGTTAGGTATTGCCTTATGATAAACTGATGCACGAATTGGATGTCTCTAATGTAAGGGAACTTGAAGATTTTCTAATAAACGAATGCATGTATTCAGTAAGTTCTCTTACCTGTTGTTCCTGTATGATGGGTTTCACTCATTTATTAAGTCTATCACCCTAAGGGCAATTTACCTGTGTCCTTGACAAATTTGGAAGTACGCCTTGAAGCAAGAATAAACTGCTACCGTTCGTATATATATTACTCTTTAATTTTGGCTGGCTTAAAAGTTACTTATCTTTTGATATAGGGAATTGTGAGAGGAAAGCTCGATCAGTTGAGGAGATGCTTTGAGGTCTGTTCCATGTTTAGTTTTCTATTCTGTTCCTCTCATTCTACTAACGTAGATATGATTGTCAAATTTCAGCAATTTCTTTTGATTTTTATTCCTCATTTGGTTGTTTTAGGTGCAATTTGCGGCTGGAAGGGACATCAAACCTGAGCAGCTCGATGGCATGATAGAAGCGCTCTCCAATTGGTAATTTTTGTTCTCATACCTGTATAAAATTATCCTTATCGCATTACTTGTCCTTCTCGCCATTCTTCTGGTATTCCTATGTAAAGCAATAGAGGTGTGTCCAGTGCAGCCTAGAAGGCTGGGTACATTTGAGGCACATGAGTCTATATCCTTGATACAGTCTGGAGAAACAGTATTTCCATAAATAATAGTTGTTATCTAACTGCATTCCTGATACTATATTAAATTATTACTGTTCTTTTACTCTCTTTATTCATTGATGTAAGTCATCCATATTTTCCTAAGAAGGAAGAAATTTTATATTCTGTTTTAGTTTGTATGAGAACATGTCATATTCTTTTACTCTCTTTATCCGTATCTGTATCTGTATCTTTTTACAGACGATACTTGTATTGTATCCATGAAGCATAGATCTTTACCATATCATTCTAAAATGCCAAAAGTAACACTCTCTCCTCACTCACTCCACCTATCTGCAATTCGGATACTTATATCCAAATTTCAAGTAATCTGCCAAGAGAAGCTCCATAACAAACCTCAAAATTAGCAACAATCATGTTTGACGTGTACACCTACAATGAACCAAAAAAAGTGATAATGGCAAACAAACAAAAAAGGAAAAAAAGCATCAAGTGTGCTGGCCTGTAACTCTGACTCATAATGTATGTATATTGCAGAGAGAAAAGTTGAATCCGCGATCCCTTCTAATTTTTACTATATCTTTATATCTGATAGGTTGGGTACATCAGACAACATGTTACAGTCGATACAAGAGAAGATAAAGTGGGCAGATATGATGTCTGAGGCAAACAGAAAACACAAAAAGGAGGTTGAAGACAGAACGGAAGAGGTGAAGAAGACTTTGAAGGTAATTAAAACTATCTTTCGGAATTGCAATTTCTTTTTTATTTAAAATTATATCCTTGAAACATAACTAAAGTATTTGGTATTGAAATGACACGTTAGAAGCACTATGAGATGTTTAAAAGGAATATTCAGGTTTAAAACATTTACACTATATTGGATGTTGGAAATTATAAAAATAAACTATGAAAAAATATAGGTTGACATGGACATGAGAGGCGGTGGACCTGACGATTTCATGTCAGAGTCTGGGGCAGTTGGATTAGGGTCTCTCATGGATCTTGAAGAGGATCGTGTCCGCCCCAAGAGGTATAGGTAACTACCGTCTCTCTAAATTATTAATCCTTTCTTTATTAGTAAAATGAACAAATGGTCATTTAATATCATTTTTGTATTTAAGTCCTGAAGTTCCTATATTGCTCCACAAAGTTATAATTTATAATTGTGTTCTGAACTTTGTCCTACCATCGACATTTAATTTTAAAAAAAATGAACAATTGCATCATGGTGGCATTGGCATGCTGATTCTGATGATGTGGATGCTAAAGTGGATGGATGTGTTAGATGGACAATTGCATCATTTGAGATTCAGCATTCATATCTCAATTACATCGTTGTGAGAGTCAGCATTCACATCTTTTATAAAGATAACATGAACATTGATGCATTGTCCCAGTCATTAGGTATGTCTATGGAAATTGACATCAACATGCGTGCCATCATAGAACCATATCGTGATCAATTTTATTAACATTTTATTGACCATGGAACAATCTGGCACACATGGAAAACTTTCAGAACCAATACTCTGAAATATTAATGTCCAAAATGGGGAAGGTGTGATTCTTTAAGGTCCATCTGCAAAATATACTCTTAATTTAGTTTGGTAGTATACTTCCCCTTTTTATTTCTACATGATCTTCAAGCTTCCTGCATATTAATTCATGGTTTTATAAAGGCCTTCTTTTTCTGTGTATTCAGACTACCAACTTTGCATAATCACATGAACCCAAATTTTCTTTTTAGGATGATTTTCTCTGGAAAGAGGATTCACTTTATTTTTGTATCTAATTACTAATTATGATTCTTCAAGTACACTAAAGAACTATACTTTGGATGTATTGCTTGATACATGAATGCATTGCTGATGCTTTTTTCATTGATTAGAAAAGAAGTTTGGCAGTATGTCAGTTACTTCCTATCAAAATAATAACGGTGTTCGATGCATTTAATTTCTTTGGGTTTTGTCCTTTTGGGTGTCATTTGTGTGTGTGCATGCTTGCATTTGATGGAATAAGAGGCAAAGAGGTTCTCTTTGCCTGGTGATTTTCTGGAGGCGGTGGGGGTGTGGATAGGCCAAGATATCAGTTACTTCCTCTCAGAATGAGAACTGTGGATGCATTTTAATTTCTTTTGGGTTTTGGGTATATTTTGTGTGCATGCGTGTGTGTTTGATGGGGAGACAAAGCAAAGTGGTTCTCTGTATCTGGTGGTTTTTTCATGGGGGGTGGTGAGCCATTAGACATTTTTCACTTGGCTTTGTTAATCATTCATTGTGCATCTATCTGTTTGGGGAATATATTGTCATATGCTTTCTTATGATTTCTTGAACTTTGAATTACAGGAGGCGGAATCCAATGCCATAGGTAGCGGTGGAAAATCTAGGGCTTATAGACTGCACTGCATATGATTTTTTTCTTGGTACCTTATGAAAGCTGAATGAAAGTTCTTTCTTCTGGCGAATAGTTGTTGTGTCCTTTTTCAGAAAGCAGTTTATTCACTAGAGCTTGAGTGATTTTATTGGTAAATCAGTAATCGCCAGTGATTGGGTTTATAATTACAAGGTTTAATTTCCTTACCATTTTGTTGGATGAAAATTAGTTAAGATATTGGTTCATGTGATTAAGGTTGAATTTATGTAGTGGGCTCTTTTCTGGCAAGTATTTTTTTTAACTAATGAGGAAGTGACCTATGTTTACATACTTAAGGCTCCGTTTGGATGGCTTCTTCCCGGAATAAGGAATAAGGAATAACCACTTTTTACCAATAAATTTATTTCTAACCATCCAAACTCTTCACAAAAGTTATACACTTTTCAATAAATTTATCCCTTTCCAATAAATTTCTTCCCTTCTTCCTTCTTCTTACCTTATTCTCAACGCATCCAAACGGAGCCTAAGCACTTGTGAGCATGATACATGCGCATTTGCCGCCAGCAGCTGAACTTACAGTTCTAACTTTTTAGCAAACATCTTGCGAGCTACTCACTGCACTTGTAGCAAATAGTGGTGTTGTTATTAGCTCCTTGCTTTCTATTTGCAATGGTTTTAATTGCAAGCGTTTTCCACAGAATTTTTTTTTCTATTAGCCTGAGAAAGATCGTCTGATTTTGTGGATACCTACATAACAAAGCAAAAGTCTATACTGTAACTATTAGAACACCAAGTATCGCATATGCTTTGTTTGACTTGTTCAGTGATAGCTACAAATTAATAAATTATCCTCTATTACTTTTTACGTCATATCTGCTATGACGTGGAAAGATGATTGGGATGCTATTTATCTGAGATAGCTATACTTGGGGAAATGGAGATGTGTTCACAAAATTGCCAACACAAGAAGGTTGTTGTCCACTTGCTGCTACTTCGAAATGCAAAGCAAAAGTAGAAATACAGATCCGTTAATTTTGCCTTGGTCGTTGCATTCACAAAAATGGAAAAAGACAACCATCAGGTATTATTCAAGAGCACTGCAGTTGTAAATTTAACTATTCCTGACTAGTCAAGGAGTCGATTGATACAACTTACAAATTAAAACTTCTATTAGATGACAAGGGTACTAAAAATGAGTCAATGACTTGTTACAGGAAGCTTTGATGACATTTTGCAAAATCATCTGGGATACTTTTGAAGGCCCATTAATTTAAAACGAAGGAACTTTATATGTATCATGTTTATTTCCTTTTTTTGCAGGATTTTGAAAAAAAAATTGCTATAGATAATTCTCAAAACGGCAAATGCAAAATTACTTTAATACGGCATTTAAGTTATTTCCCTTTTCTGCACTTAAAATGAAAAAGAACGACTCTATTATTTGTTTAAGTGCATGACCGTTTCATATACTGTTACGGTTACTTTAACCTCTATTGGTGCATAAATTAAGCAAAAATAACGGGAATTTATTTATTTTTGTAAGAAGTGTCTAATTACAGTACTTCTAATAATGAAAATTCATTTATTCTTGTAACTACGCCACAAATTAGAGATTTATTTAGTTCGTTTGAGGATATTTTTTTGGAGACATACAAAAAAAGTGGGTTGTTTAACGATATAGAAATTTTATCAATCAAATCTGAAAAAAAAAAATCATTGTAAGGCGTCAGCCGTTAGTTAGAAGTGTATTTAATGCACTTTGGTGTTACTATTTATTATTATTGGCTCTGTTTGGATGGTGCGGGAATAAGAGGAATAAGAGAAGAAGTGGGAAGAAGTATTGGAAAATGTGTAATTTTATGAAGAGTTTGAATTGTTTATAATAAATTTATTCCCTTATTTTCTTATTCTCACACCTCATCCGAACGGAGCCATTATTATTATTTTAATCTTTAGGACATTCAAAATAAATAAGAAATAATAATGTCTCCGTTTGGATGCGTTGAGAAGAAGTAGAAAGAAGGAAGAAAGGAAGAAAAAAAATTATAAACAATCCAAACTCTTCACAAAGTTACACACTTCCCAATACTTCTTCCTTTCTTTCCTTCTTCCCACACCTATCCAAACGGAGCGAATAATTAATAATCAATAAAACGCGACAAGAAGACGGCAACACGAGGCAATAATATGGTAATGGTAATATGGGGCAGTATTTAATAATGGAACAGCTATAAAAGCAGCAAAATCGGACCAAGTCATTGACTCGTTGCCACAATTAGGGTTGCTCCCGCACACGGGATTACGGGAATAGTATAGGAATGGGAATAGCGCTTCTAGAAAACTCCTTGCCATTTATAAAAGCGACGCAAGGGGCTAAATCGCAAAATTTCCACACAAATCACAAAAGCGCCGAGCGAGTTCTCCTTCCACGCGAGGTCAGGTCGCCCGTCGTCTCCACCCCAATCTCTCTCTCTCTTTCTCTTTCTCCTCTTATCTCTTCGTCACTTCTCTAATGGCGACTGTAAAGGTAATTCCTCTCTCTCTCTCTTCGTCTCTCTTTTGTGCTCTCTTTCAGTCTTTGTTCTGTACTTATTGGCGCGTGTTATAGGTGGACAACAATCGAGGTGCGGGTTCTTTCGGTTCCAAGAGATCTCGCAACGATGGTTAGTTTCTTGTCAATTGAGTTGATCTTTTTCGAGTTTAGCTAGTTGTCTTAGGATTTTTGATAATTTCGCAGTGATTGGTCAATTAGGGTTTTGCGTGTAGTGTTTGATATGGTCTCAGTTGCTCTAAATTTTCGCATTACAGTGGTAGTACTGTTAGGGCTTTTGTTTCTGGGGCTGTAATTTGGTTGGGATTGATAGCAATCAATCTCTTAATTGGGAAACCCTGACTAATACTAGTATTTTTTAATTTGAAGTTATGATGTTACTCTGGGAGGGTATATGGGTATACCGAGGAACATATAGTGATTGAAATAATACAGCTTGGTGTGTAATTACAGTTTCTAATGAATTTAGTAATGAGTTACTAAAAAAATGAAACTGGGTCGTGTTTTCTGGAAGTTTACTTGTACTGATCTGTGAGATAATTTGAAGTTCTTCGTTTAAGGAAATAATTGCATTGTATTTATTTTTGGCTGGCTCTCAAATAGGTTTAGAACACTTAAATAATTTGCGTTGACAATGTTTCTGTGAAAATTGAATATGGTCAGTCCATCAATGTATTATGAACATTAGCATGCATATGCATACATCTCCTTCAAAAATCAAGTCACGTTATGTGCCCGCTAATATTTTCATTTTATTGTAAATTGGATAGGTGTCTCGTGGTTTGTAATTATAGTTACTTTTAGTGATATAATGTATTTTTTATTACTGCAGCTAGAGAAGGAGATTGGAAATGCCCTAAATGCGGTAATGTTAATTTCAGCTTTAGAGCTGTTTGCAACCGAGGCACATGTGGGGCTCCTCGCCCATCTGATAGTCCAAGCCCGGTAATATTTCATTTTGTGATTGTTCTGTACTGGAATCGGGAGCTGCTCATACTTTGCAATTTGTTTTGTGTTTTTTTGGAATGATGTCTTGATGTCCCCCCCCCCCCCCCCGGTTTTTTAGTTGGGATCATAGAATTTAGTATCTTAAGATACACGATACGTAACTCACGATACGATACGATTCATAGCTCGATCGATACGTATCTTGACCATTGTATCTCAATTGCAGTGTATCTTAATGTATCTTAAGATACACGATATGTAACTTACGATACTAGGGTGTATCTTAAGATACAAACGATTCGGTAATACTCAATAGTGAAACAATTTGTTTTTGTAGAATAATAATAACAATAATAATCATTTTCAACTATAATTAATAAAGATTATAATAGAATATTAGTAGAATAATAAGAACAACAACAATAATAATAATCATCATCATTTATACAAATTATATAGCATAATACTATACTATAATGATTAATAGCTTAATAGTTTCTGCATATATTTTGTAATATAATTTATATAGATTATAGTTTTATATAATATAATATTTATAATTTATACAAATAAAAAATATATTAATATTATACAATATGTTGTTATAAAAATACATTACACTATTGTAAATAATATAATGATTAATAATTTATACATACAAAAATAATTAATATGAGTATAATTTATACAGATTTTATAGTGTAATATCATAAATTAAAATTGTAAATGATTTATGCATATTATATATTATAAAATTTAAGTAAAATCCAATATTTATACACTATATTTAAAGAAGGCTGAATTATCGAATGATTATAAGGATATAATGTGATATTAGAACTTTCTTTTAATGAAAATAGTTCAATATAAATTCTAATTACTTATTTTACATAATTTTAAGGATAGCTTAGCGTATCTTAAACGAATCGATACGATACACGATACACGATACGATACTTAATGCTACGATACACGATACATTTTACGATTCAACTTCTATGGTTGGGATCTATTAGTCCATTACAAAACTAGTCCAGTTTCACTTTTTATCAATGGAAGCTTGATGGGAAGTCGATATTTGGACCATGGTTCTTTCTTTGCTATCTGTTAAACCCAGTTCCCAATCAAATGTTGAAATTGCCGTTTGGGAAATTGATTGACCTGTAATTGCATTTCTTTTGCTACTCTCTTACCTTGAAACTGTTTGGTTTGAATTAATTGACCTGTGCATGGATCTGTCTACAGTAGTTTGGGTTTCTGTAGAAAGGTACCTGTCCCTAATGTGTAAATGCTCAGATCTAGGGTGGGTGAGTCTTCAAGTCAAGGCTTCCATGATGACAATTGTTTCAAAAGTTATTTATTACATGTCAACGTACATTTATAGTTTCATTTCTCAAATTGGATTATATATAAACGTATAAAATTGATTATAACTAATACGGTTCATTTTAACCTTATATACAAATAATAGTTTGATTAGTTTAATCTTCAAATTAAGTTACTATGTATAGCAAAATAACTCTGGAAGAGCTACTGAATAATTTTGATCCTGGTAGTTTTCCTAATTAAAATCCAGTGCAGTTGGGTCTTTCATTTATTCCTCGAGCCATATGCAGGTTTCCTGTAATATATGCTATTGTATTGCCTTTTGATTGACTATTTTTGTTTTCAGAGAATGGTGCCACCTACAGTAGGCGGTGGGTATGAGCATAGGCCATCTCCATACTACGGTGGGGCCCCTCCACCTCCATATGGTCCCCCACCTCCGGTTGGCATGTCAGGCAGTTATGGCCCTGCACCATATCAGCATCTCGGCATGCGTTATGGCTATGGACCCCCTTATGGGAGCTCTGGTTCTTACCCCCCTTATTCTTCATACCACTCTCCTGGACCCATGGGAGGTACTCCATTTTCTCTCTCTTTCTGTTACTTGCTCTATAGAAGGGACAATTTTTATTGTTAAGCTGCAAGAAAAATAAAATAAAATGATATAAACAAAGGAGAGAGATTATGTTAGCTTGGTTATTTGTCAAGCAAGTATAAAAGTCGGGTATAGCTGAATCTTTGTCTTATTTAAAAGGGTGGTTAGTGATATTTGTTTTTATCCAGGGTTTAACATAATTCTGGTTCTTTAAGGGCTTGCATAATTCTGGTAATCAATCAGTCAGTTTCTCATAAATAAATTTTTGGGTGATGAAGTCCTAGAAACAATCAGTAAGCATTGGTACAGTATTGATAGCATATTGTTGGCTTGAATTAGGTTGCTGTTGATCAAGTGGTGAATTCATTCGAGTATTGTTTGAATAATAACAGGTATAGGTTATGGTCCTGGGGCTGATATGAGTCGGTATGGTTATGGTTATCGCGGGTCTCCAATGCCGGTTTGTCCTTTTCTCATCTACGTAGTATTTTGTGAAATTATTGGTTGTATTGCACCTGCTAATTTTTGTATTGTATCTCAAGTCTTTTGGTACTGTAATGGTACAAGTCAGTTGTCTTGCACTTTGTTTCAAATTAGTTTAATGACCTAGTCAAGCATATGCATGACACAGAAGCCCAGTCGTAGGCAAAGAAGTTTTGCATGGTTGAACTGTCTATTCCCATCATTTTAAAGGTCCGGGGCAGTATAAAAGCTAGATGCACGTTTCATGTCCCTTAACACCTGAGGAAAATGTCAATTTATTATAGTCTGTTTGGATACTTGTTGTATCAGTTGTTATAATTGACAACTAATCATTTGCTTAATTACTATTACCGTCTTTGTCAAAACCAGGGTTCAAGTCCATGGCCTGCAGGAGCATTGCCAGATAATAGCGACAACAATGCTTCAAGGAAGCGCCGTGGTGGTATTATTCTTATATTATCTCTCAAGTCCCATTTATCAGTCGCATTACTGCTTTTACTAGCTACTTCTTTGTGCATTTTTGTTTAATTTTTTATATCAATTTTCAAGGACCTGATGGCTCACCTTCTGAGGGAGATTGGAAGTGCCCAAAATGTGAGAACGTCAACTTTGCATTTAGAACCACATGCAACATGAAAAAATGCGGTGCTCCAAGGCCTTCTTACCCTGTAATTGCTTTCATCTCTTCTTTCATATTCTTATTGGACCGTTTGTCCATATGTGTGTTACTAATGAAAGTGAAAAATGGTGATTCTAGGCATCTATCAACTCAAATGGTTCATCCGGAAAAAAGGAACAAGGAGATCCACCTGCAGGTAGCTGGACTTGTAGCAAGTGCAGTAACCTGAACTATCCTTTCCGTACTGTTTGCAACCGTAAGGGTTGTGGTAATGAGAGACCTGAAGCTGCTGCGACCACTGATTAGGCACTTAGTGCCATCCGATCAATTTCTTTTTGGTAGAAAAAAATTTCACTGATAATTTAATAGGGGTTTGTCAGTGTTTTTCAGTGAAATTTTTGTTCTGCCAATTGTGATGGTAATAACCTGTGTGTTTTCATTTCTCAAGTGACGTTTTACTTAAGAATAGTAGTTTGTTACTAGTAATGAGTGAAGCTGATGTTTTGAAGATAAATTGGATTATTATTATCTAGTTTTGTAGGAATTAATGAATTGTTTGGTTGGTGTCCCTTCGTGCTTTTGTTGTTGCCATTGTAATTGTATACTTTGGTTATTAGGGCCTCTCCGGAATGTGCAGGTGTGGTTGTCATTAAATAAAACAATATGCTGATGCCGCTGCCTTTGGGCCCTCGCCTTTCGCGACTAAGAATTGTTTAAATTCTGCTCATTTAAGATCAAACATTAAAATGCGTCTACACAGATTCGGATGATGCTTTCATTAATTGTTGAACGAGTAAATTTTCAACGTTAGTATTGTGATTAATGTAAAGATTGGATTCATAAAGATAGCGTTGAAAGAGTGCTAGTAGTAAGAAAATCACTGCAGAAGATCGGTTTATAAATATAAAAATCGTCAACAGAAAGGCGATGGGAGTGTAATCTGGTATGTGGCAGTGTTTAATAATAAAAAAATGAGCGATGGAAAACATGTTCTCTACCCTTTTTGTTATTTAGACATTTTCTCAAAAGAATATATATATTTTTTCAAATAGATGCAGTGTTATATCAAGATTTTAAAAGATAAATACATTAAATTTCCTAAATTAGCGTCCCACTTACGTGATTCATTAATCCTTTACCTTTATATTACCTTTATATAATATAATATACAAAATGAACTCTTAACAAATACAAAATTTTACTTGGATACATCTGTCATGAAAAATGAACGAGATAAAATAATTCGGATTTAATATATATCAGTTATAAATTTTGGACTATAAATGAGAAGGGAAGATCGCGGAGTTATGTTGGTACAAACTCATGGCGTGAAAGCTTCTCTACTTTATAAAAAGAATTTATTTTAATAATTGCGGACTAATCATATTTCAAAAAAAAAAAAACAAAACTAATACTAAAATTTGCTCAATATTTTATCCAAAAGGGCCTAGACTAATCTTGTGCGCCTAAATATGGAGGAAAGAAAGGGATCTAAACGTCATTTTCATTTATGCCCTCTTCAATCAAGCCTGTCAGTTTGTATTTGTACTCAAACCAAGCATGTGTACTGCAACAGCAATTCCAACTAAAGAATGTTGTTATTATTGAGGAAACCCTTTGTCGGACATGACACGGTTTTTTCATCACTAAACTTGGGTCTGCTCCGGAGCATGTAATTATATGTTTGTTTAGCAGTACGTTTGTTTAGCAAACCATAAGCTTTCTTCATAAAAAAGAATATGTCCATTTCTCAAACTATACTTATAAATGATGATTGCTCATTTTAGTTGTGCATAGGAATTTTCAATTAAATGGCATATTAATGAGATATAAAAATTGTCACGCTGATCTTAAAATGAGATTGAGATTAATAATAATTACCAATTTCACAACTTTAAATTATATTTATTAGTCTCCATATTTTAAACGGGCCAGAGGAAATAAGTCCAGTCAAATGTGCAAATAAAATTATCATGTTCTATTTATATTATTCTCCAAATTGGAATTCAGATCCGTTAAGTCCAATATCAAAATTAAGTACAGTATTAAACAGACAATATCAGTTTAGGCCCTTTTGGATAATATTAAAAGGAGTTGAGCTCTAGTGAAAATTTTAATATTAATTTAAGCCCTTTTGGAAAAAAGTCCCGAATTTACGCCCTAACAACCCTTGTCAGGAAAAAAAAAAAAAATTGTTTCGCGTCTCATGTGTTTTAGGGATCAAAATATTCAAACAACTTCATGGTAAAAGCATTCAATTAAAAATTTACAGGCCAATAATAAAATCACAAGGGCCGAAGCTACTAATTCATTTAATATCAGGGAATCAGAAGGTCAGAACAAAATTCTCCAGAAAATATTATAATGATCAAAGTGGAATATAATTACGTGGATAGTTTGTTTGAACCTCAAAACAATAGACAAAATAATTTATACATGATCTTCAATAGAATAGCTATAAATATCATTTCTATGCTTATACAAGGCAAGTTTAAATGGGCGGAGAAAACAATCAAACTGTTAACCACATTGAAACCAATAAACCCACACGAATAATAAAAACAATAATCAGCTAGTAAGAAAAAAAGAATATGTTATTCTATTGTGTTGCAAATTTCATTCCTGCTCTTCATTTCAATGATATTTCAAATGGGCCCTATGATAAACATAGAACCTTTAACTAACAGATAACTTGAAATACCATGGAAATGAAACAAGGAAAGAAACCTACTGAATCAAACAAAAAAAATACAAAGAAAATGGAATCTCCAAATTCACCCCAAGCATTTCAGACATCTGAACCAGCAACAAATTTTCTGGGGTAATTTGTAAGGTTCAAGAGAAGCTGGGTCAATATCAGGCCGCCTTAGATCGGACCAAATATACACCCCTCGCTCCTGCTTTGTACCTGGTACTGTGTTGTCTAGTATAAATGCCACCAAAAAAGCCACCACCACGTTTATTGACAGGAGTGCATTTAAGGTATAGTTAAGCTGTTAAGGAAAACACAAACTCTGAGGTCATTATCAACAAGCATTGCATATACAAAAACACAATTATTTACTTTGGTTTGAAATCTTACCCCACTAATACTGGTATGAACAGGCCCACTTGAAGCAGCAGAGTACGGAATGAGATAGCTCGGAAGAATCAGACTGGTATTAGGGGAATAACCCTGGAAGAATGCAGGAACAGAGAGGGAAATAAACAAAGTAAACCCAACAATTATGACATTCCTGGAGCTAGCAGTTTGAGTATATCTCAAAGTAGAAAGGCCTAATGCTACGACAAGAGCCCATGTGAAGCACAGAACAGCGGCAGCTAATGCTAGAGGAACAGATGCAAGCAGTGCACCAATTTTACCTGAAAACACATTCATAATACATAATTAGAAAGCAGCACTAAACTAACTCTCCATGTCACTTAAATATCAGTGTTGACAGTAAGTACCAAAGAAGGAGAAAAGGATCAATAATATAGCACCAAATTGCAGAGCTCTCCTGCTAGCCATCTTAGTTGTACTCACAGTAAGTACATTCTCTGTCAGGGTACTGGATCCTAGACCTGTACCCCATAACCCCGCAATGATACTAGTAACTCCTTCAAGGCCTATTCCTCTGCTCACGATCCCATGTGTTGGCGGTCTCAAATTTACTAATAAGGCTGTTGCATGATAAGATCCCACCTGAAAGTAATTAGAAACAAAAATAATTAATATTACAATGAGAATTATTCCCAACAGTAACATATTGTGTGCGTATTAGCCTCCCTCATTTCCATTGAACCTACGAATAATGACATCAAGATGTACACTTGCAAGTATTGCCTGAGTCGATACATAAGATTTTCCAAGGCGGGCAACAGGTACAAAAAAAAACGACAATTGAAAGCTCAAATAGGTAGAGAAAATGAGGGAAGAAATAGTAAATGCCCCTCTGTCCCCCATTAGGAGAGAAGTACTTGAAAGTGTTTCCAAGAAGATAAGACAAAAGTTACAGTAGCTAAGTTTTATAAACAGCAGTAGAAATTGTCAGATTTTGTTCTTTACAGTGTTATGTAAAAATCTGAGGTTTCAGTAGCGGTACGAGGGATTCTCCTGATTTAAAGAGGTCAAACTTACTGAGTCAACTGATGCAACAAGGGAAGCAAAGACCATAATTATCCCAGTCTTGAAGTGAAAAGTGGGTGGGCCCCATTGAAATGGATAAGGGATCCGGACCCAATCGGCAGTATTCCAAGCATTAGATACGTCAGTTCGGCAGCGCCTCATCGTTTCCACCTTTCTTCGGCATGAGTCTAATAAAATATTAGAGCTAGGTATATTAGAATTACAGCCCTTGTAGTTGTAGGCACCGCCAGCAGTTAGAAAGAATGCATATGCCCATACTATACCAACACTGAGTGGAATCTGAAAATAAAGGAATAAATAAATAAACAAAACAACATTCAAAGATATATAAAAGTTTTGAAACCATTAGTTGAGAATTGGATCGAGATACTGGATTAAAATATACAGCGAAAGCAACAAAACAAAACAAGTTTAGATGGGATTGCCATCATTGGTGCACCTAGAAACCTAAGTTTACAAATACCTGGTTCCCTTCTAGTCTAAGAGGACGAGATCAGGTATTAATGAAGGGAATGAAAATAGAGTTAAGAAATTACCGCATAAACAAGGAATAGTCGGTTTCCAAATAAGGAAATTCGTCGCATGTACTGCAAAGAACAGAAGAATCTCTTGATCAGTAAAACAATGAATAAATAAGGTTTTCTGAACTATAAGCCATTTCATAAAGCTTTTGAGATATATTGGTTACGGCACAAAACAACAACAAATTACCAATGTGAAGAGAAGAACAAGGACAATCAAGGGAACACTGATCTCAATGCAGCTACCAGCTTGAGGAAAACCATAACTGAAGAATGCCAGACCAATGACCGCTACTGTCGGGGCCACCACCACTGGGTTTATCAACCTATTATTTGCAAGTAGACAATCACAAAACAAAAAGAAGTAGGGTTTAAGTACCAAAAAAAATATATTAATCACATGTATAAACTGAGTCCGGAGATATGGAAAAATTTTATATGCCCCCAAAAATATCAGAATATCACCCATGATTTCATGCCCATCAACTCATTTTGTACCTCACTTCTGACTCATTGAACAAGAGTGTGGGAGAACCAGGTTAGGTGTTTCCAGAGAAAATCTCAAAATGCTATTTCCCACATTTTTAATGGGTAAAATAACAGATTTGTAAAGCTTAAGGACATAAGAGAAACATTTGCATAAAATAAATTAAGGAAAGTTAAAAAGTACCTCACAAGAAGAGACATAAGACCACTGTAACCTAAAATTGTCTGAAAGATTGAACCAATAATTACAGCTCCTTGCAATTCCCTCATTATATGCTTAAATTTCTGCATTTGATTCAAGACATAAAAACATTAACAGATATTTAAATAAATAAAAGAAAATCAAGTCTCATACCCAGAACTAACGTAGCAAAGATCTTACATTTTGACTGAGATTTCTGAATTCGTCGGAGTTTATAATTACCAAGGCAGGTGCAAGATATGCAAAAGAACTCCCCTGCACCAATGGAAGCCTGGTACCAAAGAATGTGTGCAGGATTGTAGAAATGCCTGTTATTAGCAGCATCGTTGAAATAACTGTAGCAGTATCCTTCTGTAATAAATTGAAATAGAGTGTAACTAACTCAGGTTAATTCCAATTTATTTAAGTTTGACAGCATAGTAACCATCACAGACTATCAGAACACTACAAGGCCATACTGGTAGTGTAGATAAAGCAGCTTTTTTGTAAAAAACAGAACCATGTTTTTCAAAACTGAAAGTAATTCTCTAGCAGCTGTCTAGTAGTTGGTACCAAATGGTGGGAGATACTGCACATGTCTGATACCTACCGCTGTCAAATATGTAATGAGATACAGGATTGCAATCTTTGGTAGGAAGCATACTATAATTCAATTTGAGTTTCCTCTATTTCTTTCCTTTTCCTCATCCTTT
This sequence comes from Rhynchospora pubera, assembly GCA_028095005.1. Lineage (NCBI taxonomy): Eukaryota > Viridiplantae > Streptophyta > Magnoliopsida > Poales > Cyperaceae > Rhynchospora > Rhynchospora pubera. The sequence continues at coordinate 136,865 of JAMFTS010000020.1, forward strand.
TTCCTTAGTTGAGATGGTGACACAGCTACACTATGCTTGCATAAATTAAGAAAGGAAACAAAAATGTAAATAGATAAAAAAGCTTACATCAGAGCCACCCATGGCAGGTACCATAATCAAGGGGATGAAAACAAGTGAACCAGCCATGGATAAATAGTGTTGTACTCCATACAAAATTAAGGGCACTGATAAGACAAAAAAAGAATTACAAGTTAATTGTAACCTTTTTACTCCTGACATGACATATTGCTTTTACATTAATTTATTATAGGTTGTAGTGTATAAATCCAACAGCTTCATTTGTTAAATAATATTATAATATGAGTAATCGATTGATTGAGCCAATTTATGAGGATATTAATAGGATAATCTCTAAGAAAAGCCATAAATTAATTGGTCACAAGTTACTATATCCAAATTATCAAGTTTAAACATTAAAAATCATACACTCTTAAAAAAAGATTATTCCACCTAAATGTAAAAAGTAAAAAAAAGAAAAAAGAAAAGCACAAACTTACCCCAACCAGGATTTTCTGTGACGCCACATTTCAATCCACCGGGTCGGTACACCTCCGTCTCCCCAGGCTCCTCTCCCTCCACTTCCCACTGCGAATCTGACAAAAACCCCTGAATCCATTTCCCTTTCAACTCCTTTTCCATGTAAATCCACTCCATCTAATTCCTTCTTCATTCCACCATCCCCATCTCCCCTCACATGATTCCCGTTCTCCCTCGCAGGACCCCCATTTCTCCTCCTCTCTCCTCCTCCAGCTGGTTCTATCTCAACCCGGTCTGGATGCGGGTGCACGGCTCGATCCGGCAATGGCGCCCGGTCTAACCCCCTCTCTAGATCCTCTGACGCGTCACTAAACCCCACTGATTTGCCAACACCAGTGCTCTCTTCCCATCTCTCTCTCAACCTCCTTCCCAACCTCGCCGGGTTGAAACTAACTCGATTCGGCCTCTCTCGCTCCGGTCCTTTAGCTGCCTGGTCATCCGGTTTACTCGTCGGTGCTGCCGACGTGGTGGGTTGATCGTGAAATGTACGAGAGATATCGCCAGAGTTAGGGTTGAACCCGGTTCGTTTGGCCCAGGATTTGAGCTCAGTGGGGTTGTGGTCGGTTCGAGGCACGAAGGGTTCGATCCGAGGAGGCCATGGACCGGGTTTCTCGGGTTTTGGGTTTCTCGACGGAGGTTGATTGGAGCTTGAACTTGGTTGCATTGTAAGAGAAAGGAGAGAACGGGAGAAGTGTAGAGATGAAGAGAGAGCGGTTTTGGATTTCGGAAAGAAGAAAAGGAAGGAGAGTGGGAGAGAGTAAAAAAGAAGGAAACGTTGAGAGAGTGGGGAGTGAAAGAGGGGTGACGTGTCACTTTCAGTTTTAGAATAATTAAAAAAGGACACTGGATTTTCTATATCCAGCTTCTCGTGGAATTAAGAAATATAAAGTGATTAAGATTTTTCATGATTATTATATTGTTTTAATGGTGATTTAACTCTCGGTAGCAATGATGAGGTCTAGGTTTGGTAAATGGTAACAATAGATTTGAACGGGTGTATTATCCTAAATTTCTCATTAATGTTAATTAATAATATACAAGTTGTTAATGTTGATAAATAATAGAAAAATTGTAAATTAATTACCAAAATGTTAGAATAAGTTTGTGAGTTGTGACAATGTATAGAAATCAAATTACGTGACTAATTTGTGATAATTTTAGTTGCTACACGGATGTTTACACGATAAGAGAGACAGGAGATCTGGGATAGTTAAATTTAAGTAGAGTGAGTGGAAGAGTGGGGTTTGAGAAGCAGCAACGACAGACATGAAAAATAATATGATTGGTCCACGTCGTCTTTTAAGAAGGCCTTTATGGGGAAAAATGGGAAAAAGTAATGATAATTTAATATGATTAATTTTGTCTTCTGTTGCTGTATTTTTTATTTTCTTTTATGTTCCTAGGTGCTTCCAAATTTTTAGAATTTTGTTCTGCATCCTTTTTTTTTCAATGTTTATATATAATCGACGTTTAATAAAATCAATATCAATATTAAGAAAAAAAACAGTGATGAAGTGTCAGAATTTGTTTTTTCTTAAATTATGAATTTATGATACGATTCAATATACATTGATCGATCTCAGCAAAAAAAATACATCCTTCGAAGATACTTCTATTATCGACGAAAATAGTCCATATTATTTTCTTTAAGGAAATGAACTATTTGAACTTTGAGATATAAATTGCTATTAGGGAATGTCTTGTTAGTTATATTGATTCATTTATTTTAACTGCGAATGAATTTCATTAGGTTCATTGTTCTTTGGAATCGAATTATTCTTTTTCATTATTCTTGCAGATGTGAATCTAGGCTATCTTTTTGTTTTCTATTGTTATTGGCTATTTGGCCTCAGTTTTGGTCACGTAAAGAAAAGATTATGTTTTGAAATATGTGCTTTAAATTTATATTTATATAGTAGTAGTACCTTTAGAAAAATACAAGAATATGGTAGATGCCTGGTAACTCTCACTTGCATGCTATTGCAATAATTGCAATGTGAATTCTAAAGACGTAAAATAAAATTTTATTAATTGGTTATCATTACACAAATATAAATAGTTAATGTTGATGATTTCATAGAGGAACTATTTTTTGTAATATTAGAAATACATGTGCTTTAAATAACCGTTATATTATTCTTATCATTATACTTGCTACTTTCGAAAAAATTGAGAATTCCATAATGTTATCTGTATTGGAAAAATGTTTTCTTTGTTCAACATATATTTTTTACGAGGTTCGAGGGGAAAAAGTGGCGGCGACGCTTGCGCTTCCGTTCGGCTCAGCTGTCAATATTTTTATTTCCCTTTAAAGATTCCCGCTGTCAATATTTTCTTGTTTTTTTTAGTGCCATCAATATTTGATGTTATCTTAAGAGACGTTGTTCCTAAAAAAAAAAAGAAAAAAGGAGACGTTGGACTGATAATCTTCTACATGGACCCTTTCCACGTAAACCGCAATATATGGCCCCACTGATCAGTGACATCGTACATGAATACCGGGTTTAACGGTTGATATTGAAGGCCAAAAACGGTTGGTAAGATTTTTCTTGTCATGTGCCTTTTCCTTTCAAGTCCAGTAAAATAGTAGATTCACAAAATCAAACTTTCGGCCGGACTGGGTGAGAAGGGTTTTTGTAAAACACTTGAGACTTGGGGTGTGTTTGGATCGTTGGAAGAAAGAAAAAGAAGAAAGAAGAAGAAGAAAAAAAATTATAAACAATCCAAACTTTTCACAAATTTACACACTTCCCAATACTTCTTCCCACTTCTTCCCTTCTTCCCTTCTTCCCACACCTATTCAAACGGAGCCTTGAGTAGAAAACGATATCATCTGCGGAGTGTGGAGATCGGATCATCCCCGTCTGATCAACGGTGAATGTTCTATGATTAATATCGAGATTTGTGCTGTTCGCTAATTTTGATCAACGAGATTTGATTAGACGGCTCTGGCGTCGATCTCTGCACTCGGCGGAGATTTTTTCTTCGGAGGATTTTTGCTCAGGTAAATGGTAATGCTCACGAAATAATGCATATTTCCGTCCACGATTATGGGAAGAGTGCAGGCAGGTTGGTGCGATTTGCAAAAAAGAAAAGGAAAAGTAAAAAAGGTTGGTGTGAAGTGCGAACTTCAAACGTGTCACGTACTAAATCACAAGAGATGGGCTAAAATCAGTCACGACTGACGGATGCAACCGTCAGCTATAATCAAATTTCAATTTTTTGTGATTCTGAACCGTTCAATGTGTTCTCCATTTTGAAATCTCGTTGGAGACAAAATTTTATATTTTTCTGAAATTTTTTAATATTTGTTTGATATTTTATAAAATTCTTAATCTAAACAATTCTGGACCCTTCAATAACTATGATTTTTAAAATCTTAAAAAAATAGTAAATAAAATCATAAAAATATAAATTTGGTCTCCAATGAGATTTCAATACGGAGAATACATTGAACGGTTTGGATTGACTGTTAGAATCTCGAAAATTGAGATTTGATCGTAGCTGACGATGATGGTTGCATCCGTCAGTCGTGACTAATTTTAGCCCATCTCAAATCACAAAAGAAAATGTCAGCTGCTTCGGATTCAATTGGACTTCATTTTAGAAGAACATTAAATTTTTTAAATTTAAAAATTCACATATTTATTTATATAAAAAATTCTTCGATAGTTGTTACCAATTAATCAATAATTGATTTTCGGATCAAGCCAATCTTCTTGAACGTATAAATTTAAAATTTTGAGATGACAGTCTAATAGTAGTACTTTGGACTTTAAATTGAGACATGTGTCATGGATTTATATAAGCTTTATTTATTATATACTTTACCTTTATTGTGTTAGTTAGTGTGTAATTTTTAATTTTAGTGTTAATTACCATTTAATTAAGCCATCAAAACATCACACACAACAGATCTTGCACAAAAGTCAATTAGACACAAGAGAAACGGGTGGATTTTTACCTCTCTTGGTATCGCAACCAAGAGGCTCGTTCCAACGGCTTAGAGGTCGGTGGCAAGCTCTCCAATCACCTCCTATACGAACACCTCGAGTCCGCTATGGTATTAACCAAGTTCTTCTCAATTCGTGTTAGCGAAGAGAAGAACGAGTCTAATCTCTAGCTTTCCCTTTCTTCAACCAAATGAACAAATCTATTTGTGGAAGATTGGGTGCTCAACACATGAGCTTGAGTGGAGAGGAGAGGAGGGGGGCGGTGCACCCAATGGGGCTAGGTGGCGGCTAGATGGGAAGAGAGAGGAAGAGAACAAAAAGCCTCCATATGGTGCCTTATATAGTCTCTTAACCCTAGCTAGGAGTTCACACTATTTACAAGTGTGCCACTCCCACCTACCACCATGCATGGCCGGCCTTGTATGGGCCTCTATGGGCCACTATCTCATCTCCAATTGGATCCTTAATTCTATTAATTAAAAACCCACTCAAAGCTATTTAATTTGGACATTTAATTTACCAATAAATTAAAGCCCAAATAACTTAATTAAATTAAGTGTGTTGTTTATAAATAATTATTAACTTAAAAATAATTATTTATAGATTAGACAATGCATTAATTTATTTCTATATGATCCATATGACTTAATTAATTATAACGGTCCATAACGCTATTTAATTAATTAATCAACTTATCACATTTTGCAATACTCATTATTGCGAATAAATAAATAATGCACGTATGGTTAAATACCAATTTTGTGTGACCCTTTGAGGATTTATGCTACGTTGGACGTGGAATTAAATCGCTATTTAATTCCAATAATCATAAGCGGTATCTAGCAACACGTTATGAGAATAATTATATTTCAATTCGCATAAATAGTGTACTGCTACAATATTTCAATCCTGCATAAGAGAATAATTATATTTCTCTATTTTGATTCTTATGTCACACGATATCATCGTATAATCCAAGATAGGAATGTGTCATTCTTGCAGATTATACGTTTCTTGATCTAGAGATAACTGTATCAGTTGCTAGCAAACAATCTATCTCCATCAAGGGGCCCAAACATATATCGTCACTCACTAAGTGAGTTAATGAGAGACATACGATTTTCTTGATGATTAACTTTTTTCCGCACAATTCAAGAGAACATAAATAAAGTCCGTATAGCAACCCTTGTCGGGAATCAGCGGTAGACGATATTTATTGAACCTATCCTCATCTGGAAAATATAAACATCTCAAACTTAGAATCAAAATCATAACAAAATAAATAATGACACATAACACAAGCCATATATTTATTTCGTTGGGTCATGTCCTGTACTATGTTCAATTAACATAAACATATGCAATTAAGTTGGTTACTCTTAACCTATGATTTATAGAACTTAATCATCACTTAACTTGCATACTAATCTTATTGATAATTAATTTTCCTTGTTAATTATCAAGGAAAAACAGCGATCTATAATTCAGATCCTCAACCTGAATGAACTGTCAACACATAAATCAAGGAACAAATGATATGAAATCATCAATGACATAAAACCATAGAAGTAGCCAAATATGATTGGCTTCTAGGACATATCTCCAACATATTGATCATATGCACTATTTATTTCGGACCTTAGGTGCTCCCAAAATATGCAACTAAAAATTTAGAAATATTATATTTTTGCGTTCTCAACGTCCAATACTCTTTTTGTACACTTCAATTAAAAAAAAAATTGTTCATTTCGGGTTCATAAGAGTGTACTCTTCAATTTAAAAAAAAAATCTATTCGTTTGGATGTAATAACAGTACATCCTAGGAGGTTATGATGAATTTAATATTTAAAAAATGATAATTAACAGTTGTTATATATTTTGAATAAAGTTAAAATAAGATTTTTCAATATTAAAGACAGTTTTTGAATTCAATATTTTAATTTTAATTTTTGAAAAATAATAAAAAGTGAGACACTGATATTGTTTTGTCTTGACTTACCACTAGCAAATTTCATTGAGCTATATACATCTTCACCATAACAGAAAAATATTTACAATGGATTAAATTAATAATATTAACAATTTTTTTCATTAAATTAAAATCATTACATATTTAAAATTTGAAATTATAACTGCAGTGGAAATAACATATATATAATCTCTAACTTTAATCATAATCAAAATGATTGTTATGGGAAATTATTAGAATTAGAAATATATAAGGCTTGGCATGCGTGACTTGAAACCAGATCCTCTGGTCGTTTTTAGATCTGAGCCGTCTGATTTAATCTTAATGACTATAGATGTCCCGTGCTGGTACCACGATTGATAGGCCCAAAAAAATGTTAACCGTTTAAATTAAACCGCATGGAAGGTTTTGTTACTGTTCTAACTACAGTAATTCAATCTGGCCCGTTGAATCTTTGCCTGCTCATCTCGACCGTTCGCGCGTTCTTCCTCTTCACTCTGACCTTCCCACATGATTCTAGATTCTTCTGCCCCTCTTTCCTCCTCCCTCTCAGTCTCTCACCCACTTACCTGCTCGATTCTTCCCTCTCCTTCTCCTCTATTTTTCCTTTGTCGCCTCCGATCATTGATCTGAAGATAAGATTTCTGTTGATAGGTTTTTATTTAGCATATCCGTAGCTTCTCGGTTTAGTTCGTCTCGATTGCTGCTGAGGGCTTCGCACCTCACTTGAAGTAATGCCGCCGAGTTGGTTGTTCCTCCTTTTCGATCGACGAGCAAAAGAGCAAGGAACAAGCAGGTACGGATCTATTGTACACTTCATTTTAGGTTTTCTCAAGTAATTTTAGTCAATTGCTTCATTTAATTGGTACTTTTTGCAAGATTGAAGAGAAATGGAGCTTGCGGAGGAAGAGAGCCGCACTAATAAGCAAGACGATGAGGTAATTTTCCACTATCTTTTGTCAAAGAGTTCAATAGCGTGCAAAGAAAAAAAAACAGGAACAATCAGTGTTCAGTTTAAGGATGGCCATGGCCTTGCCTGAAGGCTGCCTTAACCTGTTTGTTCCAATTCTGTGGGCGCCTGTATCTTACTTGGGAAGACCTTGGCCTTTCCTGCAGGCACCCTAACCCGGTCATCCAGTCTCCTGTGGAAACCCGTGCCTCTTCCTTTGTAATAGTGCTAGTTCAGACAGAAAGGCGTATAGAGAAGCAGAGGTGAAGGGGAGGGGAATAGGGGATGTAGAAATTGGGGGCCGGCTAGGTTAGAACAGGTGCCTATAGGTCCCTTAAACACCTGGTCTCACCTGGCCTGCTACAGATCCGGATCAGGTTGGGCCAGGCAGGCTAAGATCCAGGTCCAAACAATTACATGCGGGTATAAGGGTTTTCGGGTTATATACCCAGTTCAGGACAAGCTTCTTTGCTGAAACCTCAATCTGTGAAAGCACTCAAGCAAATGCCAAAGAAATTTGTATTGAATTGAAAAGATTGCAGTTTTAATATTTTTCTATTTTTCTATCAGGTTTAAGAAATTAAGAAAAACCGTAGGTCTAATTGTTGAACCATGAAAAATCATGATAAAAGAAGAGGGAGTGAAAAGGAAATGCATAAAAAAAAGTGATGGTGAATGAATGAAAATGAGGTGATGATAAAATAAATGACAAATGGACATAATGTGTGTATGGCTTCGGCTACATGAGATCAGCCCCTGAAATACATGAAGTATGGAAAAGGTGGAAAATACGAATGAAAGAATGAGGAGATGTTAGCATACAGGAATAGCTAAACCATGAAACATCGGTTCATACAGTCAAACTGGACCTCTCAAGTGCTGCCGAAACAGAGAAAAGAAATAGGAGGTTCAAAATCTCCCTCCGTACAGTAAATAGCCCCTTGGCTGCACTTGTTTCCTAAAGACCATGACTGATGGATTGAGAAGGTCGTGCGCGGTTCACAGAGCACCGAATCCATGCGGAAGGAATCAAAGAAATGTCGCTGGGCATCTAGTGTTGTTTAAAATTTTGACCCCTTCGTGCACACGGGATGGTTGAGCGAGGAACTCGTGAAACAGGAGAAAGGGGATGTGATGGGACCCACAGATCATGTCGCGGTACACCAAGCGCCGCGTGTGGCCAGGAGAAAGAAAGAAAGAAGGGGAAAGGGGCCCCTAACAAAAGTTGTTGGAGACGAGTCGAGGCGTAACTGCCGGGCCAGGAGTCCCCGACCAAGAGGAAGCGAGACGAAAGGCCTATAAATAGAGGTCAGAAGGAGTAGAGAAGGGGGATCTTCACTGGGCAAAATTCCAGATCTGAGATTGCACACCCACACGCTACACACACACTAGGATAGGATAGAGAGAGAGGGGAGGCTTTCCGTCGAATAGGTTAGAGACGCAGCTAGAAAGGAAGAATTAGGAGCAATTGAAGCCCTAAGAGGTGGTTGTAATCAAGGTAAAGAGAAGAGATGCAGGTAAGAAGTGAATTGTATCTTGAAATTGAGGTTTTTGATGGATGATTGAAGTATTTTTGATGAACTTTGGCCGAATGTATCTTTTTTGTGTTCTTGATCTGATAGTATAGTATTCATCTTATGAATTTTCTCGTTTCTTTCTCTGATTCATGTGCGAAATCGTGTTTCTTGATTAATGCCTTTAGTTCTTGATAAGACTCGTAGGTCCTTGATTAGAGACTGAGATATTGCATTCTCAATTGAGTTGCTTAGATTTATTCTTTTCCTTCATGCTTCTTTAGTCGGATCTGATTGCGCACAGCGCATGAGGAGATAGTTCAAGTAGGCTAGTTTATAGGTAAATCTTGATTGTGCATGGCGCCAGAAGGATTAAATATCCTAATTTTCTTTTCTGAGAATCGCTGTATTGTGGCTTTGATTGCGCCTGGCGCATAAAAAAAATGTAGCTATGCCATTAAAGATTATGATCTGTTCTTGCACAAGGTGAGTGTTGAAAATAAACCATCTTGAAACTGCATTTGACAGATTTAAGAGTTGCCTTCCCTTCTGGATTGAAACGTCATTTCTTTGTGATGTAAAGTGTTAAGACTGAAGTTGAATTTCGATTGCGCTTGGCGCATAAGAAATTTCAACTGAATTGTAAGGTTTAGTGATAATTGGGGTTCATCGATGCCTCAACTGTACTCAGATTGCGCACAGCGCATGAAGAGTTCAATTGGGATGAACTTGCTTAAGGCCACTCCTTAGCACTGGCTTTGGAGTTCTTATGCAGGTCGTGTTGCCTTGATTAAGCACATGATGAGCATTGTCAGTCATGCTTGTGATGTGCCTGACCAAGTATACACTAAATTATGCTATGATTGTTCGGTGAACCATAAGGGTGTCCCCTTTGTATAATTTAATTTTATGAATTGTTAGAAATGAGGGGTTTAAGTGAAGTTTCTGGTTATTATTGATTGATGATAAATTTTATTGTTGTTGCTCTTGAAAATTGTGATTATTGGCCTCATTTTGACATTATTGAAGATATTTTTACCAGGAAGCAAGTTCCATGTGTTAGAGTTATGTCCTAGAAGTCAATAATTTAATGACTTAATTATTAGTTTATGTTTTGGATGATATTTTATCATCTGTTCCTAGGTTTATTATTGACAGATCATTCAGGTTGAGGATCTGAATTGTAGATCTCTGTGGATCATTCTTTAGAATGACAATAATAAATCTAAATGGTCCATAAACTTGATAATTAACAAGGAACATTAATTATCATATAAGATTAGTATGCAAGTTAAGTGATGATTAAGTTCTACAAATCATAGGTAAAGAGTTACCAACTTAATTGCATATGTGTATGTTAAGGAACATAGTACAGGACTTGACCCAACGAAATAAATATATGGATTGTGTTATGTGTCATTATTTATTTCGTTATGATTTTGGTTCTAAGTTTGAGATGATTATCTTTTCCACATGAGGATAGGTTCTATAAATCTCGTCTACCGCTGATTCCCGTTAAGGGCTGCTATACGGACTTGATTTACGTTCTCTTGAATTGTGCGGGGAAAAGCTAATCATCAAGAAAACCGTATGTCCCTCATTAATTCACTTAGTGAGTGACGATATCTGTTTGGGCCCCTTGATGGAGTTGGATCGTATGCGCGCAACTAAGCGATCAACTCTAGATCAAGAAACGTATAATCTGCAAAAATGACACATTCCTATCTTGGATTATACGATGATATCGTGCGACATAAGAATCAAAATAGAGATATACTTTTATTCTCTTATGCAGGATTGAAATATTGTAGCTGTACACTATTTATGCGAATTGGGAATCATAACGTGTTGCTAGATACCGCTTATGATTATTGGAATTAAATAGCGATTTAACTCCATGTCCAACGTAGCATTAATCCTCAAAGGGTCACACAAAATTAGTGTTTTAACCATGCGTGCATTATTTATTTATTTGCAATAATTGGTATTGCAAAATATGATAAGTTGATTAATTAATTAAATAGCGTTATAGACCGTTATAATTAATTAAATCAAAGGGATCATATAGAAATAAATTAATGCATTTTCTAATCCCTAAATAATTTTTATTAAGTTAATAGTTATTTATTTCAACACATATGCATATTAAAAGGCTTTAATTAAATAGTTAATTAAAAGCCCAATAGGGAACCAAATTGGGAGCAACAAGAAAGGGCCATTTAATGATTAATTGAGTGGACCCATAATACACAACACAAGGCCCATAGAGGCCCTTATTGTGGCCGGCCATACAAGGTGGTAGGTGGAGTGGCAATGTTGTAAATACATGGTGTGAGGTAGGTAGGGTTAGCACACTATATAAAGAGTTGTATGGTTGCAAATCCCCCTCTCTCTCTTCCCATATACCCTAGCCGCCCCCCTCTCTTTGTGGCCGGCGCCCCTCCCTCTTCTCTCCCTATTGCTCATGTGTTGAGCCCCATTCTTCCTCAAATTGATTAGTTGATTTGCTAGAAGAACGGGTTTCCTAGGGATTAGTCATATCCTCCAAAGCTACTAGCATAGCTCTTGTTGAGGATTTGGTTAATACCAAGTGGACTCGAGGAGATTCGACAAGGAGGCCGAAGGAGCAAGCACCACCTTCATCTAGCCGTGGTTCGAGTCCCCTTGATTACGATATCAAGGGAGGTACATCTTTGAACCCTTTCTCTTGTGTGAATGGCTTAGTACTAGTTCATATGTGTGTGCATGCTTAATTGTGGGGTAATTAAGAGTAATTAACCATAAAAAATTAAAATTGTGCACTTAACTAACAGTGGTATCAGAGCATATGGTCGTACTTAAGCTGTTTTGACACTTAATTAAGAGAAATTGGCTAATTAACGGATTAGTAGAGATGATGCGATTGTTTACTGTCTGGAAATGGTATTTTCTGTGTTGTTTCGCGTTTTTCGCTTTGATAAGTTCTCTGGAAGATATTTCCATCTACATGAAAGTTGTAGATCTGTGGATTGTGATTCTTTTGGCGTTAGATTCACATTTTTCTGAATTAGTATGGATTTACTGTGAATAAAACGGCGACAGTGCGCAGAACCAGTTTCTGTTCGTACTGTCATGTTTGAAAAATTTAAATGACCTTAAATTGATTTTGTATAAACTAAATGACCTTAAATTGATTTTGTTATAGATGTTAAAGTTGTTAATTTTGTTGCGATCAATCTTTGAAAAATTTACAAACTCGTTTCTAAAAGTATTTACTTAAAGAAATAATACCGATTCCTAAGACATGATCTTAGTGAAGAGAAATTTGAGTATGTCAATTTCCAAAACTTTCCTCAAACTATCCAAACGTAGCAACGCAATGATTGATTGACTTTTTGCGAAAAGTTATTCAATAAAGCGTATGGCTAATATCCTCATTTGAAATTTCTAGACCTTTGAATTAGAGAATTCATATGGACTAGATTTAACTCGTACGCTCTCATCCGCTTACTCAAGAAAGTGTTCTCGGAGAAAGTGGATATTAACTCCATCATGAGTATAAAGAGTATGAGTTGACAAAGAGATTCTTCTTTTATAAAAGGATACATGAACGTTTCTGTTTGACCCTAAAATATGGTGCTAATTTCATGAATTGAATTGGATAATTTCATCAAGGAGCTTGAAAAATTCATGAAAAATATAAAATAGATACAAAAAATTATGGAAAAATACTCAAAAATCCATGAGATGATGAAGAAAATTATGGTGCTTTGAGATTGGTCAAAGGAGCTGCAAAGTTGCCATTTTATGCAAAGAGGACCCTGATTTTTTTTAAAAAAATAAATAAATAAAAAAAATAAATAAAATAGGCGGAGGGGTATTTTTTTGGAAAATTCTTGGCACCAATGGATTCTACACATTTTTACAAGGTAGTGTGTAAAATTTCATGGAGAAATGCTATTGGAGGTTGCTTCAAATAATTTATCTAGTTTCAGCAAATGTGAAATGCAATAAAAACTCAATAAATGGACATATCCATTAACACAAAAATGGAGGGGAAGCTTGGCATCCCTCTCAAAACCGGAAAGCTCAAAAAATTCCCTCCTGAGTGGTGTCTGAGATAGTCGGACATGGAGTATGTAAACCGCATGCGTCTTTCTACATGATTCACTATGAGCCGAGAGCACGACAAGTGGGAGAAGAGATGTCGCTGGAAATTAAACTCGACCCCCTCATTGACAACCTCTGAATGCACCCGGAATATAGAGACCTAAAGGTCAAACGAGGTTGTGGATCCCACAGGAAGGAGAATGGTCCATCGTATACCATGTGCAGTCAAAACCTAGAAAGAAGAAGGGGTGAAATAATCTCAACAGAAGGTCGTTAAGGGAGGAAGCTGTAACCGCCGGGCTTGGAGCGGGATGCATTGCATCTGGACAAGATTAACGCAGAGAGGATCGCCTATAAAAAGGGGAGAGGGGACTTTCACTGGGGGGACTTCACTTCATCTCCAAGAATCTTCTTCCATACACAGTTAGGATAGTGATATATAGACATTTTCACAAGCACTTGTCATGCACTGTAGAATAGGATAGAAAGGTAGGAATTGCGAGTCCAATTGCAGAGAGGAAGTTGTACTGAAACAGAAAAGTAAGAGGAGAGGTAAATGGCGACTGAATTTGGTGTAATTGCTTGATTCTTGAAGTTAATTTGTGAATTTCACTTTGTTTGATGCTGGTTTCTGTCTTTTAAGCATAGTTTGAGTAGTGTTTGTTTTGATGATGGTCTTTCTGGCCTGTCTTGATTAAATTTAGGAGTCTGAGATCCTGTGCCATGGGTTCCATGGTATGAGGTGATCAGTTAGTGAAGATCAAGGTTTAATTTCGGTTTTAAAGGTGAAGTTCTCATAATGCAATTGCATTCTCTTCTTTCTCCTGATCTTTCTTGATATGCCTCCTATTTTCCCCCAACTTCTGATCTAATCATTTTGCCTACCTCCATTAAAGTCTATGCTAAGGGGTCCTTAGACATAGATTGGAAAAGGCAACCTAGCTTGAGGGTTCCTCATGACTAGGTTCAGTTCACGGTCTAAGCTGAGGGTTCCTCAGTTCTAGGCCATGGTTCTTTAATGAGAGCTTGCATAGCTTGAATTAGAGGACCTTTATGTACATCTTAGGTATTTAAGCCGAAATGCTGCCAAAATTCTGTTAGAATTGAAATCGTGTACAATCCCGGACCAAAATACGTAAAATCAGCATATAAAGGAGTGTTAATACGAGAATCTTGTAATTAAAGCTGTTTCTGAACCTTAATTTAGTAGAATAGTGGGTAACAATGGTAATAGGTGATACTTGAAACTTATTGGACTTCAGTGTAAATTTCTTGCATCATTGGATTAAAAATATATAAAGTAGGACTTGAGGCATGAACCTTGGATTGCGATTAATGCTAACTGCCTAAACTCCCTGGATTGAATGGCATAAGTGTAGTTAACAAAGGAGCTGTCCATGAATTGGTAATGAGCAAGTGTGATAATTAAAGTTTGTCGGGCCTAATTGAAAGTGCTCCTTGTTTCATAAGTTTTTGCTGTCTTATTTAGTAAATGAAATGAATTGTGTTAAATCAAGCATAGTACATAAAAATCCAAAAGACTAATTAATTTTAAGACTTTCAGCTGATAGCAATTAATGCATTTCATTCTTTGTTACTCCTCTTTTATCTGATTTCCATTTCTGTTCTTATAAAAGCCAGAAAGATCAGAACTGCATCGCCCCTTTTAAAAATGATATTTTACTGGTCAACTGCATTGCATTAGTATTCTAGTGGTATCTCTTGTATGTGTAACTGCCTCATGTATAATTCCTGTTTACTGGTTAAGATTCTTAGTATGAGATTCTTAGTATGACAAAACTGCCCCTTTGGTCTTGTTAAAAGAAGTATAAGAAAACAGAAAAGTGCCTTGATTATTGTCTCCTATCAGCAGATGCACAGTAGACCATGCAATTAGGGTTCAGCCACATGAAATTGTATGAAACAATAGCTGATGGTATGGACCAACCAAAACGACATCATGTACTAAATACCCATGAATATAGATAGGATAATTATTATTTTTTTGTCAAACACCATGCGAAATACAATCAAGTTTAGATATAGGAATTGTCAAGGAGTTCCATGAACGCAATATGTGTATGGAGAACGTTTTGTTTATAAGTACCAAAGCATATGCCGTGCAGGTTTGCAGTAAGGTAAACCACGGGAATAGAACAAGCAATGTGTAACAAACTTTAATTGATTATGATAAGTTATTCTTAATTTTATAATAGAAAATAGCAAAAATGTGTGCAAGGAATAATATGCTGACTTGGCTAAATACACGTGAGATGTCAATAATACGTGAAGAGTTAGATTAAGTAGGCAGCTCTGTAACCCCTGAAACCAATCTAACACTCAATCAGTCCTTTACATTGAGTGTTGGTACGAAACTCGTCCCTATCGTACCAGTGTTTAGTACTCCCATTAAATTAGAGCAACGCAATACCAATTGAATACACCCTCGTCCTCTCCTCTTTTCCGTGATGCTAACAAACCCTCTCTCGATGGCTACCGTGACGCCGATCACTGGGGAACTCAAGGATAAAACTTTTAGGGACTAAAGTGAAGAAATGCGTGTTGCTTTTTACTGGGGACGACGCGACGAAAGCAGAGCTCACCATTGTATTCCTCTATCTCTCGCGACGCCGGAAAGCTCTTGCCGACAAGTTGCGATGGCCGGAAACGTTAGCGAGTTTACACCCGTTATTAATCAAACCCATTAACTGCGAAAACGAACCCGTTTTCTTCGTTTGAACCTCAGCGCCGAAACCTCTTGATCTTGTGTGGCGAAGCAGTAGCAGAACCCATGTGCATAACCCCGGTGATTAATGAAATTTCAGACAAAAAGTAATAAATAAAATAAAAGGCCTCTGGCCCAATAATCATCAAAGCCCAAAAAGAAATAATCAAGAAGAAACCCACCTGAAACTGACTTGTCACAATCACATCGACCAATACCACTGACGTGGCCCAATAAAAAAATTAATAAACAAACTGAAACTTTAAAAATTCATTAAAAATAGCGAGAACCTCAGAAAAATATAAATAAAACATCCATAAAATTTTAAAAATTAAAATAAACCAAGTTCACTGATACTTTGATATGAAATTATGTCAAAGTAGCGGCCTTTCGCATTTTTCGAAGTATTTTCGCTTTAAAATGAATTTTATAAATTTTAGAAAATCAATAAACCTATCTGTAAAATTCTAAAATCGAACTAAAATACGTTTGAAAATAAAAATCCCAAATATGATGTCTTTGAAATCAAGTACCCTCAAATATAAATATGTTTTGTAATTTACAAATTACGTGAAAGTCAAAATAAATTAATTGTATCTTTTAAATGAGATTTATAAAATCAAAAGTAAATACTTTCAACATCCAAGTAACTATAAAAAAGATATTTTCAAATATTAAAAATACTTTCCAAATTATTCTAAAAATCTAAAAAGAAATTTCTAAAAAGTCAAAGGTTCAAAAGGCCAAAGTGAATGAAAATCATCAATATCCCAAGAGAAACATCAAAATTAAAAGTCACAAACACGAAATCCAAAGTTAAAACCGAAACCTCCTCGTTTGAGGAAAGGTCCCTCGCTAGGGTTGAGATCAACCTTAGATGACTTCGAAATCGAATTCTTACGGACCCCCCCTCGTCCAAAGAATTCTATTTTGTTCTCACAAGTGCCGCCAAATGGCCCGAGAACCAACTCTCACAAGTGACGCCAAATGTCCCGAGGGTTGTAAAAGAACCAATTTTCACAAGTGGCGCCAAATGCCCCGAAGGTTGTAAAATTTCCCTTTGTTCTCACAAGTGCCGCCAAATGGCCCGAGAACCAACTCTCACAAGTGACGCCAAATGTCCCGAGGGTTGTAAAAGAACCAATTTTCACAAGTGGCGCCAAATGCCCCGAAGGTTGTAAAATTTTCCTTTGTTCTCACAAGTGCCGCCAAATGGCCCGAGAACCAACTCTCACAAGTGACGCCAAATGTCCCGAGAGTTGTAAAAGAACCAACTTTCACAAGTGGCGCCAAATGCCCCGAAGGTTGTAAAATTTCCCTTTGTTCTCACAAGTGCCGCCAAATGGCCCGAGAACCAACTCTCACAAGTGACGCTAAATGTCCCGAGGGTTGTAAAAGAATCAACTTTCACAAGCGGCGCCAAATGCCCCGAAGGTTGTAAAATTTTCTTTTGTTCTCACAAGTGCCGCCAAATGGCCCGAGAACCAACTCTCACAAGTGACGCCAAATGTCCCGAGGGTTGTAAAAGAACCAACTTTCACAAGCGGCGCCAAATGCCCCGAAGGTTGTAAATTTCCTTTTGATCTCACAAGCGCCGCCAAATGGCCCGAGAACCAACTCTCACAAGTGACACTAAATGTCCCGAGGGTTGTAAAAGAACCAACTTTCACAAGTGGCGCCAAATGTCCCGAAGGTTGTAAAACTCTTCAAAAACGACTCCAAACGAGCATTCATCCTTTTCAACAAAAACCTCTTCCAAACCAAAATCTATGTTCCTTTTCATTTCCTTTTTAGTATAAGTCCAAACTCAAAAAGTCCTTCGTCGATCCTTAATTGGGTCCCGTCAATTAGATTTGGTACCATCAATTAAGGCCTCCTTAAGACAAGTAATAGCACTCCATAAGACTCTTTTCTTAGCCCATTACGTCAATACCCTTTACGTCCCTTAATCAGACGTTCTCGTAGACAACTACGGGGTAATTAACAATAGGGGCTTGCGCCTATTGGAAAGAAAGGACCTGCTAAATCAAGAAACTTCTTTAAGAAGCGACTCTTGTTAGGATTCTTTTGTTTTGAGAGATACCCGCTATAGAGATCGAACCTTAAGGGAGATGAATCTAAGGCTATGTTTCCATTGTTCTTCGAGAAATTCCTTCGAGGAGAATAATGACGAAAAAGCCGCAACAGATTCTCTGGCACGTCCGGTGGGACCTTTTTCTCCTCTCATCTTTGGGACTTAAAGGGTGACGTAAGGGCTAAGGAATTTTAATAAACAATTCTAACGGTAACATTGAGTTCGTATCATTGCAGGTTGGAATGGCATTTGCTTGCATTGACGCTTTCAAGCCCACTGGAGTTCTCAGGATCGGAGGAGTGCCGATCTGCTACAATGATGAATTCACACTTGGAGGCCTACCCTTCGAGCACTCCTACGTGCCCGTTCGTCGTCCAAGCCAGTGATGGGAGCTTCAAATTGGCAAGGGTGGTTGTAGAAGAGTCACTCGAAGAAGTGGTGGAGATCACCAAAGTTGTTGAAGACCCGATGAAGATTGATTCTGTGAAAGAGGAAGAATGGACAACTATCTCCCACAAGCGAGCTCGTTCAAGCTCAGTCTCATCTCCTCAAAAGCACCAATTTCGTCGCTGTTCCCCTACTAAAAAGACGGCCGTGAAGAAGGTGTATGCGCCAGTCTCTTAGAGGGCAAGGACAATGAAGAAGGTCCAACGGGCCTACAAAAATGAATTGTAAGTAAGGCCGAACTTGCCTGTCAGCAATCCTTTCTCCACGCTTCGTCTCGTGAGGAAGAACTCGCCCGTGGCCGTGCTCAAGACCATGGAGGAATTTCCTCCCGAGTATCAAATGCAGTTTAGAGGGAGAAGCCCTCAAAACCGGCAAACGGTGAAGGAAAGATTGTCCTTTCTGCGTGCATCGGTCCATGAGCGATTGGGGCCGAAAGGTCAAAAGGAAGGATCTTTCGCCATGCATCAGAGACTGGGGCAAAGGGTCAAACCAGTCAAGGAAAGGTTGGGACGTAAGAAGGTTTGGGTACCTAAAGAGAAAGCACAATCTATGGAAGTGAATCAAGAGCCACGCAACAAGAAAAGGCATGTTGCACGAGAAGATGGCCAACTTGTGGTCCACGCTCGGGTTCACATGGTTGAAATAAATGAAGAGCATGAAATGCACGCCTTTGTGAATATGACCAGTGATGGAGAAGTTCCCTTCACTAAAGAGTATGAAAATAGTTTCACAACTCACTCCATGAGGAACAGTATGGAATAATGTGTCCAAGATTGGAGGTATCGAACAATATTTTGTATAGTTCGATCGATAATAAAATCAAATAGACTTATTCGACTCGTATTAGGGATTATGTTTGAGGACAATATTGTTTACACTGAATGATGTTCCATCGAAGTCTATTGAAGAAGATATCTTACGAGATTTTGATCTCTAAGTATAATACTTCTAGAGATTTGGTGTTAAGAAACTTATTTCAAGTATTATCGACTTGTAAGCTTAAACCAAATAAGACACTATAAGTTTGTAGGATATCTTAACTTAACCGAAAGGTACTACTTCTACAAACATGATAAGAACAAAGTAGTTGTTGCTAATCATAACGTAATCTTGTAGAATGATATTCTCAAGAAGAAGTAGTGGGAGTAAAGTGAGCATTAAAATAGTTTATGCGCCACGACAAGGAGTACTCTTATAGGAAACTTGTCACTCCATACATGGTACTTAGTGGGAGTTGAGCGGAACTTCATTCACAAGTTGTTTTGAAAGAAGTTTAATAGTACGCTCCTTCTAATGAGGACTCAACCATCTCACGAGTTGATGATGTTCGAGAAACTCATGGAATATATGAGGAGTCAAGAACTCGTTCGACAAATCATTGTGGAAGTAGTTCATGAACCTCAAGTACTAATCCTACAAAATATCAACGAGAGTTGATTGCCAAAGCCGTTTGGTGCATGGGCTTCACGACATTCTCAAACTTAGCATATGAGAATCCGTTGATAAACAAGAAAACGATGGAACAATCCGATTCCACATATATGGTTTGAATTCATATGATCTTTAAATAAAATCCATGTATAACAACAAGGTATAGACCTTGGTTGATGTTCATGAAGGAGCAATCCATCAAGAACGTTTAGATCTTCAAAAGGAAAGATCGACATGGATAACAAATCGACTATGTACAAAGCGCGGCTTCTCGCTTGTAGCTATGTCTAAGTCGATGACTAGTTGACTACGTACAAAGCACAACTTCTCGCTTGTGGCTATGTATAAGTCAATGAAGTTCATTCTAGCAATAGTTGTATTTCATATATGTTGATATATGGAAAAACACATAAAACCGTCTTCTTCGTATGAATGAAGGATGATGTTGTGCATTTGACACAAATCGAGGTTTTATATTGCTAAAAACATACGCATGCTTCAAGGATCCATAAATGGATTAAAGCAAGTGTTGTGGAGATTGGAATAAAAGTTTTGACAATGAAGTCAAAGAAGTTGAACTTCGTCAAAAGTATCTTGTATAAACAAGATATTCAGTGGGAACATAATTGTATTACTTGTATTGTTCAAGATGACAATTCATTGGGAATAACATTAAGAAAATGAGTATTGTCAAGATCTCTTTGGAGAATGCTTTCTCAAATGAGAACTTGGGCGAAATCACCTAATCCTAGAAAACAAAATCTATAAAGATAGATTATGATGGATGTTAGGTTTGAGCAAATATGCATATATTGACGAAGTGTTCTAGAAACACGAAAGTTACACTCCAAGAAAGGATGTCTAACTGTACGTCACATGGCATGACTTGAGTGTTTTAACTCGGTCTATTGCAACTCAATTCAAGAAAGTGCATGAAATTGTTCAAGCATTCTTTCATTATGAGTTTCATTGTGTACGCCATATTTATGCATATGCCCCAATGTGTAGTATCCAAAGGATATGACAATCAGTTGTCAAATGGATACAAGAGAGACACATTTGGACGATAGTCAAGAATATCCTCGAGTACCTAATGAGAAAGAGTGATATAATGTTTCATCTCTTAAGATGAAAGAGAGCTCGTGTAAATTAATTACACTAATGCTAGTTTTTCGAAAGATTGATATAATCACGATTGAGCTACATATTTTGCTTAAAAGGTGGTGTTGTAAGTTTAGAAAGTGTTCTAAATGGAATATTACAACCGTTTCCGTCACCAAAGTAAAATACATAACAACTTGTGAAGCAATAAAAGAAGTTTATTTCGGATCGAGTTCTTAGTCGAGTTATTATGGTTCTATGCATCTCGAACCATAACTTACTCCTAAAGAACCCAATGTTACATTGGGGATTCAAATATGATCTATAACGATATCACTTGATATCATTTGATGATGATCAAGAATATATATATAGTAGTATATATATATAGGGTCGAATAAATTTGGATAGGTTCGCGAACACAGCGAACACTCTAGCATGACCTCTACCTTGAGCAGTATACGAGATGCAGTTATGCATCCATACGTGGTGGACGTATGAGTAACTAGCTTTAAGCGTATTATTTATTTTGAGGTCCGAGACATGTATATATGTAGATATATGACATCGTTCTCAATTCTTCGATGGCTAGAAGTCACTACTGATTGACTCTAGGCCAAGTGGGAGATTGTTAGAGTTATGTCCTAGAAGTCAATAATTTAATGACTTAATTATTAGTTTATGTTTTGGATGATATTTTATCATCTGTTCCTAGGTTTATTATTGACAGATCATTCAGGTTGAGGATCTGAATTGTAGATCTCTGTGGATCATTCTTTAGAATGACAATAATAAATCTAAATGGTCCATAATCTTGATAATTAACAAGGAACATTAATTATCATATAAGATTAATATGCAAGTTAAGTGATGATTAAGTTCTACAAATCATAGGTAAAGAGTTACCAACTTAATTGCATATGTGTATGTTAAGGAACATAGTACAGGACTTGACCCAACGAAATAAATATATGGATTGTGTTATGTGTCATTATTTATTTCGTTATGATTTTGGTTCTAAGTTTGATATGATTATCTTTTCCACATGAGGATAGGTTCTATAAATCTCGTCTACCGCTGATTCCCGTTAAGGGCTGCTATACGGACTTGATTTACGTTCTCTTGAATTGTGCGGGGAAAAGCTAATCATCAAGAAAACCGTATGTCCCTCATTAATTCACTTAGTGAGTGACGATATCTGTTTGGGCCCCTTGATGGAGTTGGATCGTATGCGCGCAACTAAGCGATCAACTCTAGATCAAGAAACGTATAATCTGCAAGAATGACACATTCCTATCTTGGATTATACGATGATATCGTGCGACATAAGAATCAAAATAGAGATATACTTTTATTCTCTTATGCAAGATTGAAATATTGTAGCTATACACTATTTATGCTAATTGGGAATCATAACGTGTTGCTAGATACCGCTTATGATTATTGGAATTAAATAGCGATTTAACTCCATGTCCAACGTAGCATAAATCCTCAAAGGGTCACACAAAATTGGTGTTTTAACCATGCGTGCATTATTTATTTATTTGCAATAATTGGTATTGCAAAATATGATAAGTTGATTAATTAATTAAATAGCGTTATAGACCGTTATAATTAATTAAATCAAAGGGATCATATAGAAATAAATTAATGCATTTTCTAATCCCTAAATAATTATTATTAAGTTAATAGTTATTTATTTCAACACATATGCATATTAAAAGGCTTTAATTAAATAGTTAATTAAAAGTCCAATAGGGAACCAAATTGGGAGCAACAAGAAAGGGCCATTTAATGATTGATTGAGTGGACCCATAATACACAACACAAGGCCCATAGAGGCCCTTATTGTGGCCGGCCATACAAGGTGGTAGGTGGAGTGGCAATGTTGTAAATACATGGTGTGAGGTAGGTAGGGTTAGCACACTATATAAAGAGTTGTATGGTTGCAAATCCCCCTCTCTCTCTTCCCATATACCCTAGCCGCCCCCCTCTCTTTGTGGCCGGCGCCCCTCCCTCTTCTCTCCCTATTGCTCATGTGTTGAGCCCCATTCTTCCTCAAATTGATTAGTTGATTTGCTAGAAGAACGGGTTTCCTAGGGATTAGTCATATCCTCCAAAGCTACTAGCATAGCTCTTGTTGAGGATTTGGTTAATACCAAGTGGACTCGAGGAGATTCGACAAGGAGGCCGAAGGAGCAAGCACCACCTTCATCTAGCCGTGGTTCGAGTCCCCTTGATTACGATATCAAGGGAGGTACATCTTTGAACCCTTTCTCTTGTGTGAATGGCTTAGTACTAGTTTCTATGTGTGTGCATGCTTAATTGTGGGGTAATTAAGAGTAATTAACCATAAAAAATTAAAATTGTGCACTTAACTAACACCATGTTCATTTCTGTATATAGTTTGTACTTAGATCAGAAATTAAGCAAGGGTTTTACCATGGAGTTCTGACAATGTAGAAAATACCTCTAGATGTAGTATGAAGAGTCCCTTTACAGAAAAAGAGGAATATCAGTTTTTTTTTATTAGGTTTTCTTATGTGACCTTGTCAGACCAAGTGTTTATTTGTATATAGCGTGTGGTGACTGAAATTATGAAAATCAGGTATAAACATAGGTTCCTTTAAAGCATATATGACAGTGATTTGTTTTTTATGTAACAATTAAGCCAGCCCAAATCCTGATTTAATGAGGTACTCGACTTGAGTATGTCTTGCAACAGAAATTAGCACCCAGGAGTATCCTTATCATCATACAGTAAACACACTTTGATGCAATCGTGACCTTGGGATATCAGGGCTAGTTTGATTTGCTCAGCGCCCCCTTTTATAATTGAAGGTGCAGGGCCTGTATAAAAAGTGAGTAACTGTTGGAAAAGTGCATCCTTGATAACTCATTGAGTAACACGATTTGTATAGAAAATGATTGTGTAATTGAGAGCCTTTGACTTTTACTGTCGTATCTTGTTTATATAATTGACCTAGAATACTAATGACTCTTAGGCGTATAATGTTGAGTGTCATTGACCTTTACTTCATAGTTGTTAGGAAAGAAACAAAATCCAGTTTTACTTGCATGTGTAAGCCGTATGTGACTTGGGGGTAAACTCAAAATTGCATGATTGTATAATTGCCATTAACTCGTATTAATTAAAGATGGTAGATGATAAACATTAAATGTTAATCACTTTGTAAAACACCTCGCGTATGATCTTTCAAGACCAGCATTTTCATGATCAAGTCTTTTACAGTAAATATTGGTACCCAGCCCCTTTATCACCGTACAAGCTAGCGGTACCCCCACTAAATGAATCTGACACACTTGAAATCAAGCTCACCATCGAATTTCTCTTTGCCCGACGATGCTTTGAAGACTAGTCCGACGAGGTGCGATGGTCGAAATCCAAAGCGGATCTTCACCCGTTACCAGTCGGACCCGCTAACAGAGAACAAACCCGTCTCCTTTGTTTAATGTCTAGTGCCGTGACTTCTCCGATCTTCTGTGGCGAAAGGAGGGTGTAGCGAGTCAGGGAGCAGTCAACGACCCATCACATGAAGTCATGACGGAAATAGCCAAGCAATCCCCCCGATTCTGTGCCCCAAGGGCATTAAGATGACATGGCCCAATAGGAAAAAGACAAGTCAATAGAAACTTTAGAAAATTATTAAAAATAGTAGGAGATCTCTAAAAATACAAACGACACATCCATAAAACCCTAAAAATCTAAATAAACCAGTTTCACTGATACTTTGATATGAAATTGCGTCAAAGTAGCGGTCTTTTGTATTTTTGAAGTATTTTCGCTTTAAAAATGAATTTTATAAAATGAACAAACCCTTTTATAAAATGCTAGATATTTGCAAAACTAAAATTTCAAATATACTACTTTCAAAAACTAAATATAATATACTCAAGTATAAGAAATATTTTCAAAAGTCTAAAAGATTTCAAGTATCTAGAATACTCGATTAGGGATATTTTCAAAAGACTAAATGATTTTGAAAACGATATCTTCCGAGGTCAAATATCTTCCAAGATTAAGTAGTTTGAAATAGAGAAGTGCTTTGAAAGATCAAAAGTGCAAAAGGCCAAAGTGAGTAAAATCACCAATATTCCAAATAAAATCTCAGAAGTTAAAAGTCCAAACGCGAAACCCAAAGTCAAAATCGAAACCTCTTCGTTTGAGGAAGAGTCCCTCTCTAGGGTTGAGATCAACCTTAGTTGACTTAGAAATCGAATTCTTAAGGGCCCCCTCGTCCAAAGAATTCCATTTTGTTCTCACAAGAAGACTGACCAAGATGGTCCCGAGAACCGACTCTTATTAAGAAGACCGATGAAGATGGTCCCTAAGGTCGTTAAAGAACCAACTCTTATTAAGAAGACCGATGAAGATGGTCCCTAGGGTTGTGAAAGAACCAACTTTCGCCGAGTAGCCGTCAAAGAGGACCCGAAGGTTGCAAAGCTTATTTGTTCTCACAAGAAGACTGACCAAGATGGTCCCGAGAACCGACTCTTATTAAGAAGATCGATGAAGATAGTCCCTAGGGTCGTTAAAGAACCAACTCTTATTAAGAAGACCGATGAAGATGGTCCCTAGGGTCGTAAAAGAACCAACTTTTGTCGAGTAGCCATCAAAGAGGCCCCTAAAGTTGCAAAATCTCTTTTCCACTCTCACAAGAAGGTCAGCCATAGCCCCGAGAGTTTACTAGAAATAGCCTCAGGTGAAGCCTTCCCTTTCATCAACCAAAAAACCTCTTCTAAACCAAAAATCTATTCCCTCCTTTTGGTCAAGTCAGAAGTCTTTTGTCGATCCTTAATTGGGTCTCGTCATTGATTTTGGTACCATCAATTAAGTCCTTCGCCATAGCACTTCATAAGTCTCTTTTCTTAGCCCATTACGTCAATACCCTTTATGTCCCTTAATCAGAGGTTCTCGTAGGCAACTACGAGGTAATTAACAGTAGGGGCTTGCGCCTACTGGAAAGAAAGGACCCGCTAAATTAAGAAACTTCTTTAAGTAGCGACTCTTTATAAGGTTCTCTCGTTTCGAGAGATACCTGCCATAGAGATCGAAACCTTAAGGGGGGTGAATCTAGGCTATGTTCCCATTGTTCTTCGAGAAATTTCTTCGAAGAAAATAATGACGAAAAAGCCGCGACACTAATATTTTTCTATTTTTCTATTTTTCTATCAAGTGAGACTTGATTGCAGTTTTCTTAAGCTATTCTCTCCGAGGATCAAAGAGGGAGAAAAGATTGTTGCGTGAGGATCGCTATCTTGCCATGTGATCATCGGTTTGTTATTATTTATTATTTCACAGGTGTTTCTTTTCGTTTAGTGTCCTGTTGAATTATATGCATGCTATCAATGAAAATTTATATGGCAGTGCAGGCTGTAGTTAGAACAAAGTGTGATTCGATAAACAAAAAGTATATATGTTTTAATCACAGCTCACGCTTTCTTAATGATATTTTTCATGGTGATGCCTGCGATGATAGGTGGATTTGGTAATTGGTTTGTTCCTATTCTGATAGGTGCACCTGACATGGCATTTCCACGATTAAATAATACCTCATTCTGGTTGTTGCCCCCAAGTCTCTTGCTCCTCTTAAGCTCCGCCTTAGTTGAAGTGGGTACCGGCACTGGGTGGACGGTCTATCCGCCTTTAAGTGGTATTACCAGCCATTCCGGGGAGCGGTGGATTTAGCCATTTTTAGTCTTCATCTATCAGGTGTTTCATCCATGTTAGGTTCTATCAATTTTATAATATTTATTTATTTATTATATAATTTATAATATGCTATGGTGCATCGTGATGTATTAAGGCTTTTGTACATCACGATCAGATTTGCCGATAGTTTTACAAATTGAAAATCTAATTAAACAAATTCAATCTATATATTGAAATCTCATTACAAACCAAATTTTATATTTTTTTGAAATTTTTTTTACTATTTTTTTTCGATTTTTTTAAAACCTGCCATTTTTAGAAATTCTTTATTATTAATTGGTTTCCAAAAAAGGAAAGTTTTAGAAAATTCGAAAAAAATAGTAAAAAAATTTTAAAAAATATAAAATTTGGTTTGTAATGATATTTCAATATGTAGATTAGATTAGTTTAATTAGATTTGTCAATTTATAAAATGGTTGACGGATAATGATCGCAATGTACAAAAGCCTCAATACATCGCGATGCACCATAGCATCTCTTTATATATTTATTATTTATATATTATTTTATAATTAATTTAATATTAATTAATAATATATATATATATATATATATATATATATTTATTAATAATTATAATATATCAAATATTGTCAAGTAAAAGACTTCGAGCCTTCGGATATACCCCCTTCAGGGGGTATATCCTCAATATTTGTTCTTATACTTGTGATAATACCCACCGAAATTTTAAAAAATAATATTAAAATAATATAATCCAATAAAATTAATATCAATTTAATCAGTTTAATATAAATAGTATCGTAAGATCGGAATCCTGGATTCCGAACGTTAGATCGGATTCCTGGATTCCGATCTAACGTTAGATCGGATTCTGGGATTCCGATCTAAGGTTAGATCGGAATCCAGGATTCCGATCTAAACTTTACTATATATAGCGCTTGGTTCCGATCTAACCGAGTGCTTCGCACTCTCGCTCTGCCTCCTTTCCGCGCGAGCACACAGTAAGTATTTTTTTTTTTTATTTAATTATTTATTTAGTTTATTAGTTTTTAATTTAGTTAATTAAATAAAAAAATAGAAAAATATTGGAAAAATATTCAAAAAATCTGGAAAAATCAGAAAAAAATCAGAAAAAATTTGTATGTAATTTATTAATTATATTGCATATATTTTTTGTCTTTTTATTTGTTTATTCACTACTTAATTAATTACAAAAATAGATAATAAATTATAAAATTATTTTAAAAATACCGAAAAATAAGAAAAAGTCATATGGAAATTTATGTGTAATTAATTTAATTTTTTTTTTTTGCTTTTAATAATTAAGATTTTGATAATTAAATATGGGAAAAATTAGAAAAATGATAATAATTGATGGTATTAATTAAAAATGTAGGTAAAAAATTGTTTAGAAGAGAGTCAATTCCTTTCTACTCCAGGTTAGGTTTTTTATATGTTTATTTTATTATTGTTTGAATAGAAATGTTTGTGAATTGCTTGTAGATTGATTGATGGATTGTAAAATTGTGAAATGCAATAATAACGCGCCAGAGGATCACGCGCCTGATTCGCCTAATTTGTGTTACATAGACTCCATACCTGATTCGCCTGAGGAGGATCACGCGCCAGAGCCTGGATTTGAGGAGCAGCAGTTTATGACGGTAACAAAAAATTTGTAATATTATTATTTTTTATTATTCTGTTATTGATAATATTAATATTATTTGTAATATCATTGTATGTAACAGCCATCTGGGTATACTTTACACGACTGGGACACATATTTTGATCAGCCGAGACCCAGCCAGCCTATTGTGCGGAGCAGACGGACGGAGAGTCAGCCATCCACACAGCCGCCCATCCACCCATTTACACAGCCACCCATATCCACTGGCGAGTTACCGACACCACCAGGCCCACCTCCTGGTCCATATCCAGACCCACCTACCCATTATGAGTACCAGACCCAGTACCCACCATACCAGACACAGTATCCGACACAGTATCCACCTGGACCACCACCATATTCTCAGGGCGAGCCTATCTTGAGCCCGGGTGACGCTTTTTTGTCATCCATTGGAGTACATTTGGATGAGCCGTACACACCTCCAGTTCATCCATCTCCTTTCGGTCAGAGCTATGGTTCATTTGGTCAGACATATGGCGGAGCCTCTTCTTCTAGTGCACCGCCTCGTCATTCCACTCCTCAGATGGCTCCTCGTCCACCACCTGTCGGACTTGCTCGCGGACGAGACCCCCGTCAGCCGCCAGGTCCTCCGTATATTTGGTCCCCTAGTGAGGGGAGGTGGATCCACCGTACTGGACATATTTAGGATTTATTTGTATTTTATATTTTATTTACTTATGTATGACTTATATATTTATGAGTTCTATATTTATGACTTCTATATTTGTATTTGTATTTTATAATAACTAAAAACTAATTAGGACCAATCACAACGAGTACGAAACACCTAAGTACGATAAACGCTGTGAAAAATATGAAGTTTGGCGCTATCACACCTAAGTACGAGATAATCACACATTCAACAGCTCTAGATTCGAAAAGTTTGGCGCTAGAAAAATATGAAATACGCTCTGAAAAATTCTAACAAAAATACTGAGCTGTTAATTGGCGGACGAATTTTCCTAAACTTAAATTTCAAAATTTTTTAGGCGTACCATTTGTTCAAAACAAAAATGACAAAGGACCAAGATAGTCACACTTTGAAATGAAAAAACTGCTCTAGATTCAAAAAATTTGGCGCTACAAAAATATGAAATACGCTCTGAAAAATTCTAACAAAAATACTGAGCTGTTAATTGGCGGACGAATTTTCCTAAACTTAAATTTCAAAATTTTTAGGCGTACCATTTGTTCAAAACAAAAATGACAAAGGACCAAGATAGTCACACTTTGAAATGAAAAAACAGCTCTAGATTCGAAAAGTTTGGCGCTAGAAAAATATGAAATACGCTCTGAAAAATTCTAACAAAAATACTGAGCTGTTAATTGGCGGACGAATTTTCCTAAACTTAAATTTCAAAATTTTTAGGCGTACCATTTGTTCAAAACAAAATTGACAAAGGACTAAGATAGTCACACAATCAAATCAATACTTTTTCTTTTTTTTTTTTACTGTTTTTAATTTAAGTAAATTAATAATTATATTTTAATTAAATTCATGCAACTGATAAAGTCTGGAAAAGAACTGCAAAAGGACAGGCGTGCTCTGATAAAAGCTCAAAAGTATACTGATGCCTACCTAAGCACTGCAAAAGGACAGGCGTGCTCTGATAAAAGCTCAAAAGTATACTGATGCCTACCTAAGCAAAGCAAAAAGGACAAACGTATTCTGATAAAGTCTGAAAAGTATACTGATGCCTACCTAAGCTATGCAAAATGACAAACGTATTCTGATAAAGTCTGAAAAGATATCACATTATATTTATTAATTTTAAATAATTGCAAGTCTAAAACTGATCTATAAAATTATTCTTCCTCAGCAAAAATATGTCACACCCACTCAATCCTTCTTCCTTCAACATTCACTACCATGGAGAAAGGAAATACCTCCGACAGTGAAGTGCGGGAATGGCCATCTACTCGACATGAGTACTTGCCAAATTACAAACATTCCCCTGCCAATCCAAATGAGATCGAAAAAGGAGATTATCATGCGATATGTAATAAATGTTACCGCAAATTCGACTACAATATCCATTCGCAATATGGTGGCGAGTGGCCATTATACACCCATTATCAGTGGCACATTCATGGTGGCCCAGAAAGAGACCGCAGGGAGAGATTGCGACATTACCTTACTAAACCTGAGTCGAGCAACTCTGAACTCTATAAAAAGTACTACACAGAACCTGAACCGATGCCGGAACTCAAACCGTGGAAACCAGATCCTACACCCATGATTGTTTACGAAAGCATATACGATTTTCGTGGAGACCACACAGTGAGTTGTACAAAGTGTGGTCAGGTTTTCAATTTCAAAGATACCATTTTGCGTGACCACTACGATGAACACAAGAAACAAGAAGAGAGGGATGAAATTGTAAACAGATTCAGAGTGAAAGAACAATGGTTCGAAAGGAGAAGAATGGAAGAAAAGGCCGCCGAAGAGAGCCGGAGGTTGCAACAAGAAAAAATTGGAAAAAAAATTAAGGAGAGCCTAATCAAGATCAAGAAGAGAGATGAACAACGCAAAATTGCAGTGGCTAGAATGGCTGAGATTGAGCAACAAGAAGCCGAGGCAGCTTTCTGGAACGAAGCCGCTCAATTCGCAGACAACCCGGCTGCGAATAATCAACAAGAAAATGATGAGGCTTTTTGGAACGAAGCAGCTCAACTCGCCGACAACCATGGTGCCAGTAATCAACAAGAAATGAATGCGGAAGAAGATCAACCCTGGTGGGAGGAAATTCTGCAACATGTAGATGATCAAGATCTCTAAGTTTATTTATTACTTTGTTTTTAAGTACCCTGGTGTGTTCATTTATTTTAGTGTGCTAAATTATATTATGATTTTCATGTATTTTTCCCTTTCTTTTATTTTAGTGTGCTAATCTATATTATGGTTACAAAATTCAATTCTTCTTCTAATGGTGAACATATACATAAAACAAAGTGAACATATAAACGATCTAAGTGAACACATACAAATAAATAAGTTCTATAAAAATAAATTATTACATAAATATTATGAATTAAATGAAATAAATCTAATATTTTTAATATTAAACTTATAATATTTAAACTTATTATGTACAATATTTAACATAATTGAAAATTTTTAATATTAAAAATAAAACCATCCATATCAAATTAATATCAAAACTTTAAATATTAAAATATTATTCATAAAATAGAATTATATTATACTAACATTCTTCAAAATATATATTTAATTAATGTTTATAATATATTAATTTAATATTAAAATTTTATAATATATTAATTAAATATTAAAATTTTATATATTTAATTAATGTTTATAATAGAAGTAAAATAAAATATATTAATTTAATATCTTATCTTCAAAATATATTACTAAAATTTCATAATATATTAATTTAATATTAAAATTTCATATATTAAATTAATTTTTATAATAGAATTACAATAAAACCATGAAAAAGGCAAATTTGAGCAGTTACAGCACTGTTCGGAATCCTGGATTCCGATCTAACGTTAGATCGGATTCCGAGAATCCGATCTAACGTTAGATCGGAATCCAGGATTCCGATCTAACGTTCGGAATCCAGGATTCCGATCTTACGATACTATTTATATTAAACTGATTAAATTGATATTAATTTTATTGGATTATATTATTTTAATATTATTTTTTAAAATTTCGGTAATACCCACAACTATCTCCAGCTCACTTTGGAGATAATTGTAATAAGCGAGCGTTCGTATTAACTACGATAATACTCACTCGATCGTATTATCTAATACTCTCTCGTTCGTATTATCGTAGATAAATGAGTGTCAAGAGGTAGCTCAGGTAGAGTACCAACATTTTCGGGTGTTTGAGAAAATTTCTATTGCTGGAGATTGTAATCATGACCAAGAATGGCTGAATAAAGAAAGTTTTATATGTGTGGATATTAAAATAAAGGTATGAAAAAAGGTGTATATGTGGATATTGTGATTTTAACATCAACTTAGATAGGTATTCATACCGTGTAATGTTTGCGACCATAGGCGATGCGAAATAAATAAGTATTTCGATGCTGCCATAGGAAATGACAATCATATATATATGCATTTAGGGATCTATACACTTGAAAAATGTCTTCCATCTATACAATCTACGTTTGCTTTGAAGGCAGTTTTAGTCTCGCACAATCTATTAATCGCCTTAAGTTACCCTTGCAATCGAGTATCATTTTGGTTTGAAATTTATATAATCTTTTTTATTGTTTTGATTGTTGTTTTTGGTGTGTATAGAGGTCAAACCCCTTCATGAATGTTGTCCCAGTGATGCGTATCTGGTGTCAAAGGTCTAAGGGGCATATTTGTCTTTTTTTTTGTTTTCTATAGTTGTTGTGTTTACTATTTTTTTTAAAAATCATGAATTATACTATATTTATTGTTATATTTTATTATTAATTCTAAATTCCCAATCAATAATTATTATTAAACAATAATGACAATTAGTACCATAATAATTTCATTAAAAATAATAATAAAAACAATAATTGTTATTATTATTTAATATTATAATTAATAAGTATAATTAATTAATAATAATAATAATTATCCTCATTATCATCGTCGGTATAGCCATCTGATCTTTAGGGGGGGGGGGGGGGGGGAAACGCCAAAAACATAATACAAAAAGCAGATGATGAAATTGATTTGTTCCCCAATCCTGTGAGAACTGATAAGATATGATGCTACAAGCTGAGAGCATAAGAAGCCAATTCACACTACCGTAAAGTTCGTAAGAATTATAGTGGCTGGTAATAAATATCTCTTTGTCTTGCTTTTTTTCCTAGAAAAGGTAAAAGATATTACATAATACGGGTCGAGTGCAAAAATCCAAAAAGGTTGGTGCGAACTGCAAATGTGTCACGTTCGAAACTAGCAAAGGAAATGGCAACAATTCCGATCTTGCACACAAACTGCAGTTTTCAACTTATCGTAGATTCGTAGTTAGACCTGTCTAACATAAACAACGGCGGCGAAATAAAGATATTTCGTCAACCGTTTTATTTCGGCGACGAAATTGATTTATATTTCGTTAATCATTTTGTAGGGCAGAAAAGGTGCGAAACGGTCAAAATTTAAGTAAATTACATTGTGACGAAACTGTTCGTTGTTTCGTTGATCGTTTCGCTATATCAGACGAAACCATATTTTTTTTTTTGCAAATCGTTCCGTAAAAGACGAAACGAACAGAATTAATAATTTTTATTTATTTACAGGCCTATTCGTAGTCGTTACAGGCTTAGACATTTTCTTCTTTTTCATTGGATATCCTCGTATAATCTCAAATTATAACAACTCTTCCAGATGCAATGGAATGTACCCGCCAAAAAAGTATTTAAGGGCCGGGTTGGATTGGGATCCAATCAGACTCTTTTAGTTAACGAGAATACGAGATAGATTAAAATTTCTAAGATTCAAATATTCGTAAGAAAAATTTGCATTGAGTTTCAAAACGGCAGCCTATGCTTATGGACTAAAATTATTTTGTCAATTAGAGATTTAGGTTGGATTAAATTTGGTTTTCAAATCCTACAAGTAGGGGCGGAGCCAGGATTTCGACTTCGGGAGTGTCAGAATTTTTTACTTAGGCGTACTAAAGTTTAAAAGTTTAAAAATCTAAAAAAATTGACAATAAAAAATAATTTTATATTATTTTATAGTAGTAATTTTCTTAACATGAATTATATTAAATAAATAAAGAAGTAATTTTTTTTCCAAAAATAAGAAGAAAATTTTTTCATATTTGAGCAATGTTTTATATGTAATTTTTTTTCCTAAATTTTCTCTTAAAGAAAAATTATAATTAAATTAGTTTGAATAAATAATAAATTTAATTAGATTGTATTTGAACTTTTTTTATTAGAGTGTAATATGTTATATATTAACAAAATTTAGTATATAATATATACAAAATCTCTCCATGGAGTTTTCACTACGCGAAAAATTATCTTTTGTAACGGTTAATAAAATGCTTTTATAACGGTTGTTGAACCGTTACAGTAGCCCCCGTTACAGATTCAAAAATAACCGTTACAGATTGTTTAACGGTTTTTTAAAAACAACCGTTACAAAAGGTAGTAATATGTAACGGTTTTTATCAAACAACCGTCATAGATAAATACCATCTATAACGGTTATTAAATATAAACCGTTACAGATTTATAAAATATAATTATTATGCCTTTAATTTCATAACGGTTCTTTGATAATAACCGTTACAAATTCTTATTTTTTTAAAAAAAATTATTTCTGCTAGCACAGGCAACCATAAACATGCAAGCACAATCATTTAATTAACCACATCAAGCACGAACAAACATAGAATTAATATAAATAGCGTGATATTTTTGTTCTTAGAGATATAATCATAATCATGCATATTAATAATATAAAACTAATATACATAATAGTTGGTCAGCCACGACTTTCATCCCCTCGAGTACGGCTTTCGATCACTCGGCCACGACTTTCATCCCTTGGGCACGACTTTCGATCACTCGGCCGCAACTTTCATCCATCGAACACGACATTCGTTCGCTTGACCACGGATTTCGTTTCTCGGCCATGGTTTTCGATCTCTTGACACGACTTTCGCTCCCTCGACCACGACTTTCATTCACAAGGTCATGCCTCTAGCATTAACCTGAATACCAATTCTATGTAATTAGTATACCAAGAAATAGAATTGATGAGCTCTTCATGATTTAGAACGAAACCATCAGAAAAACAATTCATAGTTTGATATTTTGGAAAGATAAGAGGGAGTGTAATTGACACAACTGATGGAGGTATTTGTAAAAATCAAACACAAAGGAAAGAAAATCTGTGAAGTATACTCCCTCAGTTGTGTCAATTACATTGTTGAACAAAGACGACTATCAAAAGGTTTTGTCAGGAACATTGTTGAACAGGCCGCTATTAGGGATGTCAATGATGCTTCTAGTTTGAGCATAAACAATTTCCACACAAATTAATGAATAAGAAAAATAAACACACACAGAACGAATGGGTAGCACTTGCCATAGTTTGAGCAGCGAATAAATTTCACACGTCCTCCATTTCTACATTTGAAAGTTTGTGAAGGGAATACAGCAGAGAACAAAAAAGTAACTCAGATCTATCAATCAAAGAAGTTGCGATTCAACCACAGATCAAGGATGAGTGGGGGAGGAAGGAGGTTTCTTACCGTGGTGCCGAGCTCTTCGAGAGGAGGTGAAGTCCATCAATCATGAAGCAGCGTTAGCGATCTCTCATTGTTGGGCAAAACTGATGGCTGCCGAGAGATCGTAAAAAGGAGCGACTCCATCCTCTGATCTAGCGCCGACATGTTGTGAAGAGAGAGAAGAGGATCGGAGAGGGCAACGGAGGTCGACGGTGGGTTGTTAGAAAGGTGCCTACTGGAGGGGAGGCGAGCCGCGAGCGGCAGAGGGAGTAAGTTTGCGAGTCGAGAGAGGGCCAAACCTAGCCAGGTTAGATTGAAGGAGAGATGACGGGGGACTCGAGGAGAGAGAGAGAAAAAAGAGGAGGCGGACTCCAAAATGTAATTAAAATGAGAAAAGAGATAGGCTTGGGATCCGATCATTGTGACGGTTTTTATTTAAAAACCGTAATAATCTAAACAATCACGGTTTTTATTAAAAAACCGCTACAGATTCTAATAGATTTTGTAACGGTTTTTATATTAAAACCGTTATAGAGGGTCTGACGGATTTTTTTTTGCTTTTTTGACGGAAAAATTATAACGGTTTTTTAAAAATAACCGTTACAAATTAGTCTTCCATCGTTTCACGTGTCGGCTCTGATATTTTAGTGACGGTTTTTAATAAAATCGTTATAGATGATCCGTTACAGAAGCCCTTTTTTGGGGTAGTGTTTACTGGCTCCGCCCCTGCCTACAAGACGTCTTGAACGTGTAAAATTGAGAAATTACGATCTACTAGTAGTAATTAAGAACATAGATTTGAAGAGTGCGTTATAGACCTTGCTGAAATGTTTTAATATAGGAATGAGAGTAATTAAAGTTACACACTTAGGGTGTGTTTGGCAGCGCACGCGAACAGCTTGTTCGCGAACAGCGCCAGTTCGCGGGTACCAAACAAAGCACGAACAGGATAAACTGTGAACTACTCCCCCTATTTCTTGTTTCTACTTTTTTGGCGAACTACGCGAACATCTGGGTCGCGAACATCTGGGTTGCGAACTCACTGTTCGCGTGAGTTACCAAACACACCCTTAGGAAAATGTCACTAGAAGTTACGAAAATAGAAACGAAGTTTTTGATTTCCGTGCGGACAATACACTCTCCCTAGGCAGCCATAATTTTTTGTGTAAATCCTATATAAGTGCATGTAAGGAGATCCCTCCAAAAAAATTATAATAAAATGTAGAAATTGAGGAAAGGAAATAAATTGCGTTCATAAGATTCAAAAAAGGGGGGAAAAACAGTTGCATTCATAAAATATCAATATACAACTCACTTTTGTGCAAAGTCAATTATCGGGCTATATATGCTCGCTATAGATGCTCGTTGTAGATGAACCTAAAAAGTTTAATATATAATATAAAGGTTCTTATTTTTTCACAGAGGGAGATTGATGACCTTGAAAAATATGCATGCATGATTTATATATTTTTACTTTGAGAAATGCTACTGTTCAATATATTGGACGGATGGATCCGTCCAATATGATCGCTTTTATATTTTTTAATTTCTAATGATCGATTCGAACCGTTCATTATGTTATTTCTATTGAAAACTTACAAGAAACTAATTTTTATATTTTTTCAAAATTTGTTACTATTTTTTTTTGGTATTTTTGAAAATTCATGATATGAACATTATGAATAGTCCAATAACAATGATTTTCTAAAATACCAAAAAAATAGTAAAAATTTCGAAAAAAAAACATGTATATTTAAAGAAGGGGCAATTTTGTTTATGCCACCCGAAATCTTCAAAACTGTGTTTTTGTCACTCTAGAGGGAATATTCCCTGGTATTTATACTAGAGTTACTCCAATTGTGCACCCGGGTTAATAATTAACAGTCTTTGAATTTAATTTTTAGAATGACAATTTCTATTGATCTTAGGTTCCTCTCACATCACAGTGTTTATCCGCGATCTTCCTTTCTAATAAGTACTGTACGGCAGTGTGATTCTTTTGATTCTTCCAAAATTTTTAGAATTTTCAAACTTTAAATTAACGTTCTCAGACTTAATCAATTTAAATATATGTTTCAAGCTTTGAACTTTCTAAGGATTTGGAATAATCTCCCCCTTAAGTGCCTACCTAGAACACACAGAAATTTAGAAAGCCATAAATAGTATTAAGAATCAAACCTCGCTCTGATACCAAAGTGGAAACGAACTGATCGACTTTGAAACTTCGGATTATAAGTAATGCTGGCTTCAAAGATTTTTATGGAATTGCAAGAGAAAGTTTTTATTGATAGAATAAGATTACAAGAGAAGAAGTAAGACTTCAGAGTTTTTCTGTGTGTCTTGCAACTTCTAAATGACACTCTTTTATAGAGACTCGAGTCTGGTATCTCAATAATGCATCGGGTGCTCATTGGGCCCCATCGTCATGCAATTAATTGGATTACCACATACTTTTGTCTCCCACTCAAATAAAAAGATGCGCACTGACACACCTAGTGCGATTTGAAAATGGAATAAAGGAAAGCACTACCTCAGTGCTGTGCAAAAGCAAAATAAAGAAAAGCGCACTACTTCAATAATGCGCCTAAAGATGCACCAAGTGGCGCACTAAAACACACTAGTACAATTATTACATATTGGCATCATTATAAAGATGCCTTTTAGAAAAGAAAAGATGCCCACTAACAGACCAAACAGGTTGGCACCGAAAGTAAGCATATTATGCACACTACCTAATAATAGATGCTCTGCTGGATTATTCGAAGCTTACTGTGAGCTTCAATCAACTTTTCGATATTGTTGTTAACAGGTTCGAGGGCATTTCTTGCCCAATTATCTTTACTAGCATGTTGTTCAAGTCTGACCTTTTGCAAATTGCTCATGACTAGCAATTTTTCAAGCTCCGTAAGGGACTTTTGAATTTGGGCTTGGTGTAATTCCATGAGCCTTGTTCTCATTCCTCCCTCCATATTTAAAGTTGGCCTTGAAAACAATAAATCACAAGTGATTGTCTCATAGTCTTCTATTTCTTCTGTTTGGCCACATGACGCTCCCCAGCGAACAGCGTTGTTAAGCGCTATCCTAGAATCTGGCCTAAGACTGTAACGTGGAGATCCTTCATAGCTTCTAAAAATATGGGTTAAATATTCCAGCACCATTTCTGCAAAATATAAACAAACTGAAACTATTAAACAAAAGACAGTTTTCCGTAGATTACTGCCAAAGATCAATGGTTTTCCGTAGATTACCATCAGACCTGAAAAAGAAACAAAAATAATTAAGCATTTATTTGGATTTTAAAGGGGAATCAGAGTAAAGAGCTAATTTTTAAAATTAGCTCATTCATCTGCTTATTTAGGCTGTCACTAAATTGGTCTGCCTCTTCGAATGCTCCTTCGAGATGTGTTAAGAATAGCTCTTGTTGTTCTTGTATCTCACTAGTAACAGCCAATTTTGTTGTTAATCGGGAGAGTGCATCGGCTAAGCTGTTTAGCTTACCATCTATGTGCTCGAAATTAATCTGCACTCCTGTCCCTGTTACATAATAAACAAAATTTATCCATCTAACCCTTGATGGTTTATTTTGGGCTGACTTATTGAAAAAGGATATTATCGCTTGACAGTCAGTCCTTAGCGTTATCTCTTGTTGATCAAGATAGTGGATTTTAAGTGCCTTCAGTGTTTCCATGCAAGCATGTATTTCTGCATCAATAGTTGACTTGATCACCGGAAATTTGCCGCTAGCATAGGCACAAATCTTTTCTATGGATCTGGGGTCATGCTTCTTTGGCTTCCATTTACATATGCCACCCCATCCTTCCATACATCTGTCTGTTTCAAGGATGATATAGCTCCATGTTGGTGGAAGCTCCAAATCTGGCAGGTTTTGCACTTTTTCCTTGATTTTTCTGATTAGTTCATAATCAGACGGTTTAAGGCGCTTATCTCCATGAGGGCTGGTTTTTGTGTACAAGGGACCTAGAAGAGTCCCAAGTTTTGGAATGTAACTCCTAGCGTAATTAAGTATGCCTAACCATGCTCGGAGTCCGGCCTTTTCTTTCAGTTTCTCCTCATCAAAGGAGACGATCTTCTTTATGACATGGGGTTGGAGTTTCACCTTACTCTTTCCAATGATTGCTCCAAGGAATTCAATTTCTCTAACTGCTATCTTCATCTTTGTTGGAGAGAGTACGAGGCCCCATTTTTCACAGATTTCTAGCATTTTTCTAAGATGCTCGGCATGTTGTTGTTCATTCTCAGAAAATACTAGAATATCATCAATATACACCGCTATAAAATCTTCGGTACCAGCAAAACACTGATCCATTTTTCTTTGAAAAATAGCCGGTGCATTCTTCAGTCCAAATGGCATAACGAGCCATTCATATAGGCCACCAGGCACCACAAAAGCAGTCCATTCAATTGACTCGGGTGCCATTGCCACCTGATGAAATCCACTCTTGAGATCGAATTTTGAGTAGATCTTACTGTGACCGACCTTTTTAAGGATAGTATTGATGCCAGGGAGGCTATACTGATCCTTATGAGTATTATCGTTGAGGGACCTGTAGTTGAATACCATGCGCTCTTTGCATTTAATTTCTTTGCCAGTGATTGGGTCAATGGTGGTTCCAGAATTGACCATTATAGCCATGGTTCTGTGCCTGCTTTTGCTAGGCCTAATTACTCCCAGCTGTAATAACGCCTTTGTATGTTTTTCAAATTGTTCTTTCATCTGAGGCGTCACATGCTTTAGAGGTTTATCCTGAATCTGGAGATCAGGATTTATGATGTCGAGAGAGCACATCACCTGATTTTTCGACCAGTGTTTCAGAGGGTTTTCTCCAATGAACCCCTGTTCTTTTAGTCTGTTGAGTAGTGGTCTGAACTTCTCTTTAAACTGTTGTGACTCTTGCTCTTGGTGGTATGCTACGGCCTCTCTTACTTCAATGTATTCTAAGCCCGTCAGATCGAGCTCAGGAATTGCGGTTTGTACCACCTCAGCATCTGTTGTGGTTGCAATTGTCGTGATATTTTTGTAAAAAGTCACGTTCTGGCCTTCGATTCGTAATCCACCTTGCATTGATCGGATAAAATTGCACCCGATCAGCATCTGAACTCCCTCCTTCTTCCCCATCGAAAAAGAATAGGTGAAGTGAATTCTGAACCTATTCGACTCAATCAGCATACTACCATTTTTGAGTTTTAAACTGGCTATCTGAGTTGAATTTACCCCATTTATTTGTATGGGATAGGCACTTGGCTCCAATGCCTCTTGTGGGACAATTTCTTGGTTGACACAGCAGACAGTTGCTCATGTGTCAAGGATTGCTTGAACCTTGAATGGGTTGACTCCTGGTATTTCAAATGTTATCTCCATGTTGTAGAGTCTATTTAGGACCCTTTTGCCCCTTACAGGGTCTTGGACCACTGTATTGAATCGCTCAATTTCCTCAGTAGAGATGGTATTGGCAGAAGCTATTCGAAGAGCTCCTGTTGGATTTTTAGGTTCCATCTCTATTTCTTCATCCACCTCTTCATTTTCGAACTGTAGTTTGGTTTTTCCTTTGTCTTTCTTCATTAATTCATCAAACTCAGCTTCGAGATCCTCTGTTCTGGCCTCAAACAGTTGTTGTTTGAGTTTCCCATTTTCTGCCAAGAGGTATTGAACATAAGACATCAGCTCATTGATTAGCTGATCCTTACTATCATAAGGTGCTATTGGCTGCACCTTAGCTCGTATTCTTCTGCCCAGCCTGAATCTTGAACACATAGGACATACTATTAGGCGGCAGTTTTTACAGTATGCCCTTGTTGATTCAGTTGTCATTTCCTTACACATTGAACATTTTTCATGTTCTGTTGGAACTGAATCATTGTCCTGCCAGTCATGAGGACAATCTCTTTGATCTTCAGGCAGTTGTATGTAACTTCGCCAGCTCAATTGCTCTGCCTGCATCATAAATGATTGCTCGCCGAATGGTAAATCATTGATTACGGCTGAAGCAACATTTCCAACTTCTCCTTCAGATAATGAGCAAATTGCGTCACTATCAGGTTCATTTAAATCAACTGAGAGGACATCCCAGCTATCTGACAGCTCCATATTTTCAATAATGGCTGCCCTGGCAATGTTTCCTGTTTTGCGGTTACAATCTCGCGCGAAATGTCCTTCTTCTCCACAAATGAAACACTTGCATTTGCGGACCTTGTCAGCATGTTTTCTCTTGAACACACGCACATGAGATTCGTGGGGTTTGCCTTTGTAAGTTTTGGACTTGCGAAGTCCATACTTCTTTCTTTCTCCATAGTAGCCTGGTAATGGAATTTTACTGCAAAAGGAGAGATCTTTCAAGCTCATTTGGAGTGCAGTTTGTTTGCATCTTTCAGCCAGGTACTGGTATGAGAAATTTATTCTTGGCATAACGCCTATCACTGCTCCAGGGTATTTGTCTAAAAATGCCTTTTCTAGCTCTTGCCCAATTAGAGGTGGCATTTTTCTGAAGAATTTTTTCGAGAGTTCTGAGGAGATGTACATCCTCCCGGATTTTGCTGCAAGGATCTTGTAATCATTCATATAATTGAATAGATCCTTAACGTGGTTGCATGACAAGCGTTCAAGGTCTTGGTAAGCGCGTGTCTGTTATTCAGTGGACCCTTGGTAGGGGTCTTCTAGCAGTATCATCCTTCGAATGCAGGAGATTACGTTTTGGGGATCATCTGCAACTGCTATCAATTCTTCATATTCATGGGGATACGCCATTCTCCATTGGATAAACATCTTTTTCTCTACATCCCCTAGGAGATTTTCAATGAAAATCACCTTACTCTTGTTATCTGTCCAGTTGCGGTCATTAACCACATTGAGAGTAATTGATTCCCATCGAGAAATTACATCACTGTATTGCCCGATATCTTCTGGTAATACCAGAATTGCACCTTTGTCACTTTGAGCATCTGGAAGATTGAATCTCCCGCTATGTTGTTGTGCATAACCTCATTTGAGTCTGCCAACATGATCTCTGATTTCATGTATTGTTGGCATCGGTGTTTGCCTTGATGTGCTTGCCGGTGGATAGTTAACTGGACCCATTACTGGTTCTGTTGGCCTTCTCTGGGTAAGTGAACTCTCAGCTGTTGAAAAAGCTGATTCCATCATTTTTGTAAAAGCCTTCATCTTAGGATATTCTAGTTCTGTTTCTTCTGCCGCGTATGCAAAATGCGACAGTTTGTCTTTATCACCTTCGGAGGCGAAAGGATTGAGCCATTCTTCCTCTGATTCATCATCTTTATCCCAGATTGGACAATAATCTAGCATCGGTCCTTCTCTAGACAGGGATGCCAATAGTTGGATTGCTTTCAATTCTTCTTCAAATGAGGTTTCTGGTTCCTCAATTGTGACCATCAAGGCCATTTCTCCATCTAGTTCTTCTTCATCATTAGGCCCGACAACTGCTGGTTCTGTTGGTGCAGTTGCTGTATATCCACCAAATCTAATGGCTAGAGAGCCATCAGTTCTTGATCTGACTCGAATTGTTTGTGGGTGTTGCACTTCTGGAATTGCTGGTGGTCTGATTATCCATCGTTGGCCTCTCAATTCCTCGGTTGATCTCGGTTGTCCCGGTATAGCCCTTATGCCTCTGCTTGCTAGGTGCTCTGTTACACCTTGGACATTGTACCGGAAGTTTGTGTGGCTGGTGTTTGATAACCTCCCTATTAA
This sequence comes from Rhynchospora pubera, assembly GCA_028095005.1. Taxonomy (NCBI): domain Eukaryota; kingdom Viridiplantae; phylum Streptophyta; class Magnoliopsida; order Poales; family Cyperaceae; genus Rhynchospora; species Rhynchospora pubera. Next base: position 179,984 of record JAMFTS010000020.1, read on the forward strand.
AGATCGAGAGATTAAGAGGTTGCTTTCTCCACCTCGCCATGATTCATACCCATGAGTTTGTACAACCAATTGGATGTGATTGTAGAAATCATGAATACTAACCATCATGTTAGGAACTGCGTACGCCAGTTGTGTGTTGTCTGTTAAGTCCATTTCCATGGAACTTATCAGTGAGGTATCATTCCCCCATCTTGTGTCTCTTAAAACAACTAGAGCATTTACCCCTGCATTTCTTCTGTGCAGAGCGTATAACCTGACCATTACAACACCTATGTGTAAGTGCTGTAATCCTTCTTCAACGAGCCTGTTGTAACTTTCTTGAGAGATAAAGGGAATTTCCCTTTGATCTCCAACCACCAAAATTCTTTCATCGGAATAATGTTGGTATACCCGATGATTTCTTTCGCTCCATCCGGCTTGGTATAGTGTTTCTGCCGGAACTTGCTGTGCTCTGCGAAACTGTGAGACGCTCAGCTCCGCATAAGGACTTAGTTGAGATTCTAATGTCCTTCTATATCGCCTACGCCTTGGCAATCTTCTTTGTGCCTCATACCGTAACCGACTTCCAAGTCTGTAATCTCGGATTTGATCTTCAACGGTTGGTATTTGGTTTTCGTGGCCTGATACAGATGGTCTACCCACTGTTTCTGTTTCAGTGCGACTCATTGTATCTTTTTCTTTTCTTCTTCGTATATCTTCTTTGGGTCACGGTATACGAAAAATTTGCCCGTTATGGTTGGCCGTTTTGAGGTTGTTGGCGGACCGAGACTCAAATTTTTGAGTTGATTTTGGATTTGCTCTAGGGCCTCGGATGTGTCAGACCCCTCAGGTGCTTTTGCCCTTCTGAGTTCTCTTATTTGGTCCTTGCAATCTTCAAGTTCTTCCTTGATTTTAACAAGCAGTTGAATGATTGTGTTGTTCTGCTTGATAATTGTTGAGGTGCCCTTTTGTGTTGCTTCGGATGGTTTAACAAAACCAAGGGCTGGCTCTTCTAATGATTATGTTGCTCGTAAGGCTTCTCTGTATACTGAACTTTCAGCAGTGAGACGCCAGTCGCTCATAAAAAAAAAATAATTTTATTTTAATCAAGATTTATTCTTAATTTCTAAATGACCTTTAATTTCAAAATATTCTAGGCTGGCATTTCGGGTTCAATTATACCATTTTATTTAGTGTTTAATTCAAAATCCTGAATTTTCTCTATTACAACATCTGGTTTCTCTTGGGGACAGTTTTTGGGGTTCCTAAAGCATTTAAAGGTGGGTAAAGTGGCAAAATCCCAATTTCCTTGTTTTTGGGTGGCAAATAACTAATTTTCCCTTTAAAGAAATATTTGCCACTCAGCATGGGATTGAGGCAAGTCGTCATTCAATTAGTGGCCTATCTGTTGCGGCAAGTACACATGTATCTTCAAGTCGACAACCACGTAAATCATTAGGAAAAAGAATTACATCTTTACTAATTAAAGTAATCGATCCTCTAGCCGTGGTAGGAATTAATTTGTTTCCATCAGTTATATTTGATTGTTTGTGTGCAACGTTTAATTTTATGGTTTGTGTGTGAAGTTTAATATGTAGGTTTTGATGATGTTTAATTTAATGTGTCAATTTGTGTGGTCGATTTAATATAATGATGCGTGTTTGAGTTAACTCAACTTAGATATCGAAAAATGCGAATATTGTTGACACACATGGATTGACAGTAAGAATTAGCTTTTAGTTGACTTGAATTCTTCACTATTTGAAATGAAAATATGGTTTCTAGAATATTTGTTAGTTAATTTGATAAACGATACACACGGTAATCACGATTAATTCATTTAATGCACATATGGCTAGACCCATGGAAGTGATCGAGTATGATTTTTTTTGTATAATTCACATGTTCTCGTGTTTTAAGGGTTTCCATTATAAAGAAAAAGATCAACAATATCGTAGACGGAGGATGGATCTTTTAGTATGGTACATACTAACATACATCTTTTAGTATGGTTTGCACAGAAATTTATAAATGCAGAGCTTGTTAACGGAAAATGCATGGTCCACACAAAAATCATTAACTTCGGTTCATACTTTGGTAATTCCAAAGAGCATATTCCTGAGATTGTAACTTTAATTAATATAATTCCTACATTAAAAAATTTCGGTAGACCTTGTAGGCTTATGGATTTATATTTAAAAATCATACAACGTTTGCCGTATATTATGTGATGTTAATTTTTATTGATCCGATGAGTTTTAAATATTTTTTGGGACCTCACGTGTGTCTCCAAATTAATGATTGAAAATTAAAAAAGTTTTAGCTATTATTGCATTCTTAACATCCATTGCTCTTTAATGTAGTTTATCTGATTTTTTATGCCCTAATATGATCGGAACAATAAAACCCGACGGGATTTGAAATATGAATTTTTCTATTCTTCAAATTCCCTAATTGGAAGCGAGAAGAAAACAGAGCGGAATCGTATTTGATGAGATTTTAGAGAGATGAAATTTCGTACGAAAATTCTCGCTAAAAGTTCGAAATTTGATGGGATTCGTGTCTCTACAGTTGCATCTGTCTGTCGGATCGAAGCGCAAGAAATTGAGATTGTTAGCTACAATCGTCATCTCCTTCGATCTTTCTGATCAGCGTCAGAATTTGAAAAATCAAATCAAATTTCGTTTTACGATCAGGTGTTAAAAAAATAAGTTAGTGGCCATTTCGCTTTTAGGCTAAACTTATTTTTCTATAAGAATCGAAAATGAATTTTTCCAATTCTCCATTTTCTCTGATCGGAACAGTCCGTAGGTGAGAAACGATTTCAGTCGGCAGAATTTGACGAGAGAATTTCCGTGAAATACCAAAAAATTTGGTGGGAATTCAGTGGCACGGAGCGACGTATATTTTCGTCAGATAAAAATGTCCCTAATAAAATCCCTTCTCTACCGATCTGGTATTCTCTCTCCTCTACTAAAAAGCTAGAAACAAAGCTCTCTCTTCGTTTCTCCTCCTTCCGTTTTCCGATCAGGTGTTAAAAAAATAAGTTAGTGGCCATTTCGCTTTTAGGCTCTGATCAGAAACTTATTTTTCTATAAGAATCGAAAATGATTTTTTCCAATTCTCCATTTTCTCTGATCGGAACAGTCCGTAGGTGAGAAACGATTTCAGTCGGCAGAATTTGACGAGAGAATTTCCGTGAAATACCAAAAAATTTGGTGGGAATTCAGTGGCTCAGAACGACGTATATTTTCGTCAGATAAAATTATCTCTAATAAAATCCTTTCTCTACTGATCTGGTCTTCTCTCTCTACTAAAAAGCCAGAAACAAAGCTTTCTCTTCGTTTCTTTAATGGAGATCTAGTTTCTTCCTTTCTCATCTGTACTCCTTTTCTCCCCTTCACGAGTTGTTTGCTCCAACTCAAAAGATACGGAAAATCGTATACACTTATCGCTCCAAAACTTGGTATAACCCAAGTGCCAAATGGTGAAAAACGAAAGATTATAACCTCTTAGGCAGTGAGGATACGAGCTTTGTGTTTTATCAGACGAATTTAGGTTGCTAACTAGGAATCAAAGAGGTAAAAAGCTCAGAAAATCAAGCAAAATGAAAGAGACAGACAGTATGGTATAAATATAATCATGGTTTTGAAACTCAGAATCAGAATCGGACAGTTGGACCGTGACTCGGAATCGACTGAATCGGATAAAAAAATTAGATTTTTTTTTTAAAAAAAACACATTTTTATGCTGTTAAAAATCAGAAAAAATAGGAAAAAATATGTTTTCATAAATATATGCCTTAAAATCAACTAAAAAAACTTAATATGCTTTAAAATCAACTAAAAACCTTAATATGCCTTAAAATCAGTTGAATGGATCGGAAAATTAGATTATTTTTATTAAAATATATTTTATGCTTTTAAAACTCAAATAAATTATGGAAAAAATAGTAAAATATAAAAAAATTAAGTTAAAATTAAAAAAATAGAAGCATCAAATCAACGAAAATGTGAATACAACAGAAGCCTACAGTAGTGACAATGGCAAGAAAATTTCAAAATTTTCAACAATACAAGTTATAAAACAATTTAATTGAGATTTTACAATCAATAAAAAGTACTTTTATCTAAAATTTTTTTAATAAATATGCATTCTTTAAAACATATTAATGTATAGTCAAGATTGTAGATAAAAAATTTTATAATTTTTCTACATATTTGGATCAATTTCTAGATCGATTTTCTTTTTGTTTTAGATTTATTTCAGTTATAGAACAATATAAACCGTCTGATGTGATTTTTAATAAAAAAAATGAACTAAAATGGACGTCTTCGGTCCATTACCCTCCTCCTCCAACCCATCTATTTTTCTTTTCGTTCCCACTTTGTTTTTCGATAGATGAAAGAAGGCCGCCGAAATAGTCACGAAATGCACTATCGGAGCTTCGTGGAGCTTCTATCGGCGTCCCCATGCGTCTTCCCCGCCCCTACCACATTAGGCTGAATTCTCCACAACTCTTTCTTCATTCAAGAACTCCATTAATGGCATGATGATTTAATCCGAATCTGCTCCAAATCCAAAAAAATCGGTTCGCCTTCCGCCGATTCCGATCCGATTCAGCCGATTTGAATCGAAATCAGCCGATTTTTTGAACCATGGGTATAATAGTCAATTTTTTATGGTTTGTGTGTGAAGTTTAATATGTAGGTTTTGATGATGTTTAATTTAATGTGTCAATTTGTGTGGTCGATTTAATATAATGATGCGTGTTTGAGTTAACTCAACTTAGATATCGAAAAATGCGAATATTGTTGACACACATGGATTGACAGTAAGAATTAGCTTTTAGTTGACTTGAATTCTTCACTATTTGAAATGAAAATATGGCTTCTAGAATATTTGTTAGTTAATTTGATAAACGATACACACGGTAATCACGATTAATTCATTTAATGCACATATGGCTAGACCCATGGAAGTGATCGAGTATGATTTTTTTTGTATAATTCACATGTTCTCGTGTTTTAAGGGTTTCCATTATAAAGAAAAAGATCAACAATATCGTAGACGGAGGATGCATCTTTTAGTATGGTACATACTAACATACATCTTTTAGTATGGTTTGCACAGAAATTTATAAATGCAGAGCTTGTTAACGGAAAATGCATGGTCCACACAAAAATCATTAACTTCGGTTCATACTTTGGTAATTCCAAAGAGCATATTCCTGAGATTGTAACTTTAATTAATATAATTCCTACATTAAAAAATTTCGGTAGACCTTGTAGGCTTATGGATTTATATTTAAAAATCATACAACGTTTGCCGTATATTATGTGATGTTAATTTTTATTGATCCGATGAGTTTTAAATATTTTTTGGGACCTCACGTGTGTCTCCAAATTAATGATTGAAAATTAAAAAAGTTTTAGCTATTATTGCATTCTTAACATCCATTGCTCTTTAATGTAGTTTATCTGATTTTTTATGCCCTAATATGATCGGAACAATAAAACCCGACGGGATTTGAAATATGAATTTTTCTATTCTTCAAATTCCCTAATTGGAAGCGAGAAGAAAACAGAGCGGAATCGTATTTGATGAGATTTTAGAGAGATGAAATTTCGTACGAAAATTCTCGCTAAAAGTTCGAAATTTGATGGGATTCGTGTCTCTACAGTTGCATCTGTCTGTCGGATCGAAGCGCAAGAAATTGAGATTGTTAGCTACAATCGTCATCTCCTTCGATCTTTCTGATCAGCGTCAGAATTTGAAAAATCAAATCAAATTTCGTTTTACGATCAGGTGTTAAAAAAATAAGTTAGTGGCCATTTCGCTTTTAGGCTAAACTTATTTTTCTATAAGAATCGAAAATGAATTTTTCCAATTCTCCATTTTCTCTGATCGGAACAGTCCGTAGGTGAGAAACGATTTCAGTCGGCAGAATTTGACGAGAGAATTTCCGTGAAATACCAAAAAATTTGGTGGGAATTCAGTGGCACGGAGCGACGTATATTTTCGTCAGATAAAAATGTCCCTAATAAAATCCCTTCTCTACCGATCTGGTATTCTCTCTCCTCTACTAAAAAGCTAGAAACAAAGCTCTCTCTTCGTTTCTCCTCCTTCCGTTTTCCGATCAGGTGTTAAAAAAATAAGTTAGTGGCCATTTCGCTTTTAGGCTCTGATCAGAAACTTATTTTTCTATAAGAATCGAAAATGATTTTTTCCAATTCTCCATTTTCTCTGATCGGAACAGTCCGTAGGTGAGAAACGATTTCAGTCGGCAGAATTTGACGAGAGAATTTCCGTGAAATACCAAAAAATTTGGTGGGAATTCAGTGGCTCAGAACGACGTATATTTTCGTCAGATAAAATTATCTCTAATAAAATCCTTTCTCTACTGATCTGGTCTTCTCTCTCTACTAAAAAGCCAGAAACAAAGCTTTCTCTTCGTTTCTTTAATGGAGATCTAGTTTCTTCCTTTCTCATCTGTACTCCTTTTCTCCCCTTCACGAGTTGTTTGCTCCAACTCAAAAGATACGGAAAATCGTATACACTTATCGCTCCAAAACTTGGTATAACCCAAGTGCCAAATGGTGAAAAACGAAAGATTATAACCTCTTAGGCAGTGAGGATACGAGCTTTGTGTTTTATCAGACGAATTTAGGTTGCTAACTAGGAATCAAAGAGGTAAAAAGCTCAGAAAATCAAGCAAAATGAAAGAGACAGACAGTATGGTATAAATATAATCATGGTTTTGAAACTCAGAATCAGAATCGGACAGTTGGACCGTGACTCGGAATCGACTGAATCGGATAAAAAAATTAGATTTTTTTTTTAAAAAAAACACATTTTTATGCTGTTAAAAATCAGAAAAAATAGGAAAAAATATGTTTTCATAAATATATGCCTTAAAATCAACTAAAAAAACTTAATATGCTTTAAAATCAACTAAAAACCTTAATATGCCTTAAAATCAGTTGAATGGATCGGAAAATTAGATTATTTTTATTAAAATATATTTTATGCTTTTAAAACTCAAATAAATTATGGAAAAAATAGTAAAATATAAAAAAATTAAGTTAAAATTAAAAAAATAGAAGCATCAAATCAACGAAAATGTGAATACAACAGAAGCCTACAGTAGTGACAATGGCAAGAAAATTTCAAAATTTTCAACAATACAAGTTATAAAACAATTTAATTGAGATTTTACAATCAATAAAAAGTACTTTTATCTAAAATTTTTTTAATAAATATGCATTCTTTAAAACATATTAATGTATAGTCAAGATTGTAGATAAAAAATTTTATAATTTTTCTACATATTTGGATCAATTTCTAGATCGATTTTCTTTTTGTTTTAGATTTATTTCAGTTATAGAACAATATAAACCGTCTGATGTGATTTTTAATAAAAAAAATGAACTAAAATGGACGTCTTCGGTCCATTACCCTCCTCCTCCAACCCATCTATTTTTCTTTTAGTTCCCACTTTGTTTTTCGATAGATGAAAGAAGGCCGCCGAAATAGTCACGAAATGCACTATCGGAGCTTCGTGGAGCTTCTATCGGCGTCCCCATGCGTCTTCCCCGCCCCTACCACATTAGGCTGAATTCTCCACAACTCTTTCTTCATTCAAGAACTCCATTAATGGCATGATGATTTAATCCGAATCTGCTCCAAATCCAAAAAAATCGGTTCGCCTTCCGCCGATTCCGATCCGATTCAGCCGATTTGAATCGAAATCAGCCGATTTTTTGAACCATGGGTATAATAGTCAATTTCAAAACGTGAAATTATTTCTTCTCTATTCCTCCATACTTTTTTTTTAAACTATGGAGGAATAGAGAAGAAATAATTTCACGTTTTGAAATTGACAATTATTCTTCCATAGTTTCTGATCATCTAACTTTAATTCTCGTCGATTTTCTTTCTTTTCACGTTTTTTTCTTCCATAGTTTCTGATCATCTAACTTTAATTCTTCCATAGTTTCTTTTCACGTTTTTTTTTTCTTCTGTTTCTAGCATTTGGTCTTAAATTGACACCATCTTATTATTTACTTTCCTGGCTCAGATGTTTGGTCCCTAAAAGAAGTTTATTGCTGGTGGCTTTGCATTAATTCATATATTGGAAACTAGGGTTTGCTGCATCACTAACAAGGAAGAATATCCAGTCCTCATAATGAGAATTATTATACTGACAAGGTCTTCTGAGCCCTATAAGGAGTTTATTTGGTTCCAAATTGTTTTAAACCTGGAACTTCCATGTAATTGGTAGTTTTTCAGTTATCTATTGGCAAACTTTGCCACATGCATTGTATACACATGGGCCAGGTGAATCAGTGCAGTATCACAGTTAAGTAATAGGAAAATACACTGATTAAAATCTGCAGTTGTTCAATGAAATATACACCAATTAGGTTTGCAACTTACCTAGCCTCTTTTTAGATATTTGGAGCATTTATCAGTTCCTAAGAACGTTATGAATATAAAACTATCTTCTTTTGCTTATGTTGCCTTTTATTTCTCTCTTATTTTCAGGTATTAAATTTGAGGGGGTTTTTCTTCTAAACTGCATTTCAAGTGTTTGACTCTGCTATGACGTTTATGTATAACAGAAAATTGTTGTCAGCATTTTTTAAAAAAAATTAAGGTTATGACCAGTTGGTACCAACTGTGCTAAGGATTAATGTTTCTCGAACCATTGAAATTCTGAGACATACGTTCACAATTTATCAGCATCCATGCGAACCTGATTAATTAGATTATAAAATAATCTAAATATGCTGTTGATTTGTTTGAACATGTGAAATTAATCCTAATTTTGCAATTGTTTTATTTTCTTGATTGATCCTAATTATTTTATCTTATTGAATCATGCTACTTTGACTGAACATGTGACATTTTGAAGATTATTTATGGATATTTCAATTTTTTGACAGGAAGGGATTGAATATATTCTACAAGACCTGTTTCGTCGATAACTGCAGACCAAACTTCATCGCGCGAAGCGCGATGAGATACCTAGTTGAAATCATTTCCAATCAACTCGTTTCTATTAAATTGAAATCATTTCTCACTACAACATTAATGAGCGTAGGCGCTCCACGGCTCCAATCAAAAGCAACTAGTCAATTCGGATGTAAAGAACGTATGTTTTAACAGCTTCCGATAATATTTTCATGCTTAAAGCGATTATTAATAATTTGTTATATGTACTTTGATTAATTAAAAATATTTTTTGACCGTGAATCATTATTTTAATCAGATACATGCCTTGCAAATCGTTAAACTCGCACTTACTTGATAATACGAGAATATGGTAAATGTATGCATCTCACTTGAACGCTGATGTAATAATTGCAACATCAATTTAAATATGTAAACTTAAATTACATTAATCGGAGATGAATTACATAAACAAAAATAATTTGATATTGTTCAAAAACAATATTGGTGAGTTGTACAAAAAGAATACTTTGCAATTATAGAAATAAATACACGTGTTATAAGAAATCGTTTTATTATTCTAACCATATATTATATTTAGCAATAATAAAATTTGAGAATTAATTATGTTTTTATCAGGTCTCAAATTGAAAAAGGTTTCTCCATTCGATAATTATTTTCGTTACAAGTTCAAGAGAATAGACACTTAGAAGCGCCATGAATAATTTGGTGATGTCTTTGAAGAGACGTTCGAAGTTATATCTATTATTATCTAATATCTAAATTAAAACCGGTTGGTGGAATCATAAATACCTCAATTTCAAGTCTGAGGACACTGTAGAATTAATATTGGATCCCAGCCGTCCCTTGCTACTGCTGTCCTTCATCTCAGCCCTCCGTTGCTTTCACTGTTCTGGGTTGGTTTGGTCTACCTTCTCCGCGTGGGATGCTGATGATCTGGCTGCGTTAGTTGGGCTCTTATGTTGCCATCCGTGTGTGGTTTCCTGCTGCATTTTCTGTTTCTGTGTTGTCTCTTGCCTTGGCTTTTTGTCGGATCGGCCTTGCCTTATGCGGACGATACCGTTCTCTATTCTGTGCTTTCTCCTTATTGGATCTGTCTTGCTTTTCTCCGCGCAATATCGCTTCATCTTTCGTACTTCTTTGCCATTCCGATCTGTACGGAGGACTGTAATGGCCTCGCTACTTGCTCTCGAAGAGTCTGGATCGTCCTGCTGTGCTCCACCAAACATCATTCCGCTTTCTCTTTATTGGGTATGTGCTGCTTCTTTTTTTTTCATTTGTTCTCCCTCTACTTTCAGCCTTTCCATTTTTTGCTTTCTCAGCGGTGGAAGCTATCTTCTTTTGTTCGCCACTGTGAAAAATGTGTACCAGTGTTCTTCTGTTGGAAAGAAATGGCATATATTTTCTATTGAATTTAGGTAAAATCTGCTTGTTGTTAAGTTGTTGTTGGCTCTTTCTTCTCTTAGGGTGACATTAAGATGAAATCTGCCTAAATGGATCTTTGATTTTCGTTCCCAAATTTTCATACACTTATTATTATGAAGTAATTTTGAAGCTGGATAAACATTAAACAGTATACATTTTTTAATAGGTTTTTGATGTATGCTTCTTATTGAGTAAAAATAGTTTTGTTCCTGTGATTAAAATTTCTTCCTTTTATATATATTTTTTTTGGAAATTTCTGGATGAATATGCGGCTAGCGGTACAGGAACTTCTCTTTTTAGAAAATCTAGATAGTCTGTTACTTTGGTTAACAGTGCAGGGACTTTGCTTGACTATATATTGGTCTCATCTCATGTAAAAAGCCATCTTAACTGTTGAGCTAATGGAAAAGAAAAATGGCCCAGGATCAAATCTGTTTCTATTTTTGTTGAATCGAGAAATAAGTACAAGTAGAGATGTTATGGTGCTTGCTGGTTATGTGTCCAGTATTAAACACCTGTGTAACCATTCACGTTCACCCCTTAGGGTCCGCTCCAGAAGGAGGGACTCGGAGCGAAGGGAAGGGAGGAGAGTTCGGATAGCCTGCTCCAGAGGGAGAGAATCGACGGAAATTAAGGAGAGCAGAGAGACAGATAGAGGGAGAGATCAGTTACTCCCAAAATCGGAGAGTACCGAGTTCCCTTCCCTTCGCTCCGAGTCTCTCCTTCTGGAGCAGACCCTTAGAAGATATGTTCTTTTCTTAAAAGGTACCTTCAAGTACTGCTGGTGCTTATTTTGTTCTGCTGTGTCCTTTTCTTTTGTTGGGGTTGTTGTGTTTTGATTTTTACATGGTTTTCTCTTTTTATTTGTCTGGATTCTGCCTGTGGTGTGTCTGATTTTTTTTTTGCTTTGCAAGTTTGCTGCTGCTATTGCTGATGGATTTCGCTTTTTTTGCTGTTGCTGCTGTAAATGGTTAGTGATATCGGCTGTCTTTAGTTATTTTTGTGCACTCTTAATTTCAATAAAGCAGTATGGACACATAAAATGTACACATCTAAGTCAAACCGCAGTTTAGCGCACCCTTAATTTATCATTGGATTCAAAATGTAGATGAAAAGTGATATGTAGCCGTGCAAAATTGGACAAGTGGTTTCTTATCTCGCTTGAATATTTCTCCTCATGCATCTCAGCTTTTTAGTGAAGTCGAATAAAGTCAGAGATGCTGCATTTTGGTAATAAAACTCAGTTTATTAAATTATGAAATGGTTGCAACCTATTTATTTATTTTGGTCGGTTCTGATATATGTCCTAGGCCAAACGGTTCTCAGTTATCTTTGTTGATTGGGATGCTTTGGGTTTAAGGATTATCAATCCAGTTAGCTGATTAGGGATTTAAATGCTTATTGGGATGCTTTGCGTTTATGATTTGCAATCTCAGATTTATTTGTATTTTTTTCTTTTTTATATTGTTTTCTCATCTTTATGATTGCTCTGCTTTTTATCACTGGAGGAATCAACATTGCTGATTCTTTTTTTTTCTTTAGTTGTTTTGTTTCTCGGCTGACGATACTAAAGCTTCTGAAAATAAGCATGTGGAGCATGAGCAATGAATGAAAGGTGGCAACAGACGGTACAACAACATCTCTATTTCTTATCTTATATAGACTAATTCTACATTTTGATTCTTATCAAGCATTTTTCCTTTTTGCCTTCTTTGACAAAAAGTGTTATAGCAACGCCATCTCTATTTTTATGGAGAACACTGTTTTCAAATGAGTTAGTGTGCAGTCTCATTCCATATACGTAATCATGTTGTTTGTAAGGTATTTCTGTACAATTCTAAAATCAGAAGGGTACCAACAAGCTCCAGTTGGTCATGTGCCATAATAAGACTGAAGGTCTGTGTCGATTGTTTAGGTTATTCCTTTTTTTTTAGTGCTATATCTGCAGCTTTATAGCTATGGAGCCTCCTTTAGGTCGATTTCTATTACCGTAGGTTGAGTGCGTTATTCTTAAATGTAAAACTTTAGCTCTACTTTACAATGAGGTTTTTTTTTCCCGAAAGTGTCTGGCAAAAATATCAGTATTAGTAGTTCCATGAGTATTAATTGGTACGAGATTTGTTGTTAATTGATGGTGTAAATTAGTACAAATTAGCTCAAAGAAAAACTTTACACTTTTGCCTTCTGCTAATGTGTTGCTTAGTTAGGAACTCTATTACTGCGAATGTTAAGTAACGATGTAAAAATTCAGGAGTTCTTACTGTTTTAATTTTTTTTGCATTTGCAGTAGCTCACCAAACAGCTTCTGTACCTGTACCACAAAGATGCTCGGGAAAATTTGTAGCAAATTCAAAGGTATTTTTTTCTCTTATTATTTCGATAGCACCTCTATTTTCCTTTTTTTATGTTATTTTATTTTGGAATTTTCTATACAATGCTGGCATAGAACAACAAAGAGCTAACTTTTTTCTTTGTTATTTTTTTGGTCCTTTTTTTCAATTGGATTGGTTTCTCCACTAATTCCTCCACAATAAGCGAAGTGATATGTTTTTCCGCTTTTGTGATATCTTTCTTGCAAGTCAATTGAATTGGCTATTAATATAATCCTTAACATGCTCTCTCATTTTCCTGTATGTTTTTTTTTGCTTATTCAGGTATTTGACTATAAGTTTCTATGACGATACTTTAATGGCAATTATGGAATGGTAAGGTTCCATGCCCTGAATGTATAAATTTATTAAAAATTTAAAATGCAGGTTTTCTTTATATATGTACCTTATTTTGTAGTTTTCAGGGATCAAAGACCAAAATGGGATTAGTGAGGCTACTGAGTTTTTTTTTCTACCCAAAAAATGTGATCAGATGTCAAGGGACGTAATGATCGACATGGAGACACATCCAGGTTTGTGTATATGTATTTGAATCTTTAATTGTTCATGCTCTTTGTTTCTAGCAAAATAAGTAGCCATGGACCACCAATCTCCAACAAGAAAAACATCCAGCAGTCAAATTAAAAGCCGAACCAATTACAAATTAAGTGTTCGAAATCAAAATTGAAAATGAGCACTCCCAAGACAACTCCGTCCCTCACACATGACATCCAGAACTGCGAAAAAACAAAACCATTGCAACAAAAAGCCTACCAACCTACCTACCATTGTTACTGCTCCTCTTTGTATGGCTCTTTACACACACCAATACCTTCTTTATCTCAGCAATGCTACGATCCTCTGGCCTGATCTGCATGCATAAGGATGGCTTCAGAGCTATCTGGGCTATTTTATTAACTAAGATAATTAGCAAAATTCTACTTTGTTACATTTTTCATTTTTTAATGGAGCTGTTATCATCTTTAGTTTTCCATAATAGATTGAATATATTGACACACTGATATATCTATATATGTATTGTATATGTGTAGGATATATAATGATATAGTACAATGGTTTGTGGATAATTTGCTCTTAATTGGATTCCATGTTCTGTAGGTGATTTTCTAGGAACAATCTGCTCAACAGAGGAATAATTCTGTGATTTTAAGGCACTATGATAGATGGATTACATGAGGTATTGTGTGTTTTTTTTTTTTACAATTTAGTCAGGCATGTGAATTTTTATAGATTACAATGTCATGTCGTAGAACAAACTTCGATTGAAAATCTTGCATCATTTTGGTTAATTTTGTTCACGATTTATTGGGAAAAAATGGTATCAAGAATTATAGAAATTGCATCCTATTTATCTGCCGATCAGCTACTAGATCACTATTCTATACTATTGGACACAGATTATAGCAAAATTATTTGTCAGTACAGTGTTTTGGTTTCAGTTTAAGGGCTTAGCAGTAGTAGAAAAAAAATAAAATAAAATCTAACAAAATAAAAATAAAAAAGATTTATATACTGTCATAGTTTAAGTGTGGGAAAAAGTTTTAGAGGAAACAATTTTTAGTTTTCGTCATGGTGAAAAAATCATGTGCATTAAAATTACAGAAATATTCAGGACAGTATATTAGTTCCTTATTTGACCAATGTCAGCAAAAAATTTAATGATGAAATGCAATTTACTTTGGATTTCTGTTAATATCAGCACTTTGACAACGCTTATTAAAGTTGGTGCTGTGGATCCTAGCTTACAAAGATTTCATTTCCATTCTAATTGTGACGTTTTTGTTGCTTTTCCATTTCTGTACCAAGTTCTGGCCAATAGTGTTGTGACCACATCTATTCTGATTTTGATTTGCATACATCCTTCATATGTTAAAATTATTTAAAGCTGTATATAATAATTCACGTCTACTATTAGATGTCGTTGGATGTTTTATTAGCTCTGCTATTTTTGCTTTTCATTTTGTGGTGTGTTTGCTTAATTGTTGATCGTTATCTGTTTTAGGCCAAAAGGGAACAGATGCCAGTTTATTCTTCTTCAAGATGGGAAGTTTCAGTCTTTGTAGATTTAATTTATCTTCAAATAATGATCTATTTATGACAATGTAAAGCTTCATCGTATTAATTTTTCAATTTTTTCAGAAATATTCTGCAAAAATAATTTACCACCTGCACGTAAATATGAAAAGCTGAATGAGTGTAAGGGGCATAAGTACGGTACTCAAAATATTGTATTGACAATAGAAAACGTGCATATGAAGATTGAAGCATCCCAGTTTATGGCACAATAAAAAAAATGATGATGTACTAAAATAAATAATATTAATTGTTTTAGGTTAATCTTACATCGCGCGGAGCGCGATGCATTAGCTAGTTTCTTATCAGTTTCTTTACTTTCTAGTTTCTAGTCCAGTAAAATAATAAATTTGTCGGTTGCATTCATGCAGAGCGGATATTTATGCTCCACGGATTATTCCTAGAACACCGGTATAAATCTACAACTATGCAAGCAATTATCATTTGCTTTTTGATGGGGGCTTACAATAGTAGGTGCAAGGCATGGTAAAAATTGCTATGTTTTTATTTAGGGAAAATCAGTCGTATACCCCTCAAATCTTATCTAATTGGAAATATCACCCTCTAATCTTTTATTTTGGAAATATCCCCCTCTAATTATAACTTATATGGATATTTACCCTTTTGACTATTTCTAGTGGTATTTTAATTCTGAAAAATATAATTTAAAAATTTAGGACAAAATTGCCCTTGTCCCCTGACGATTCATCTTCCATTGAACATTTTGAACTTCCGATTCTTATTCTCATGAGGGGTTTGTTCTTTTAATCATCCCAACTTAGATACTGAGCTATCTGAAATTTGAATTAATTTGGTTCTCTCAATTTGAAAAGATAAGCGCAGCACTTCTGTATTTACTCATATAAATAAGTTACTTTCTTTTCAACCTTCTACGCTAAATTATTATTATTTTTAGTACGATTTGATTTTTCTTGAAAAGCATTCTTCCTAGTTAGAGATTGAGTTAACCCCAACCAGTACCATGTTTGACCTTAAATACGAATTTACCATTCCTTATTTTGTTAGGAGATGTTACTTAAATTCCTTTTGGTGTTCGTAGGTAACCGAATCCCAGGAAACTTTGATTCCAATTGGTAACATGCGATACTCAAGTTCAATGCATGGATGATTTCTTCATTGGACGATAAAATTTTAACCCTCAAAAAAATTTCTTTTGAAGTTTAGCATTTAAACTCAGCCCAAAGGTTTCGAATTTATTCTGATATCGATTGCAAGAAGGCACAGAGAAGAATGGTCTAAAGGAATTGATGGCATTCTTGTCCTAAATCTCAAATGTTAGATTTCAGAATTAAAATATTAAGAAAAGGGTAAAGATCTATACAAATCATGATTAGAGGGGATATTTCCAAAATAAAAGATTAGAGGGTGATATTTCCAATTAGATAAGATTTGAGGGATATAGGGCTGATTTTCCCTTTTATTTATCTTTACTACTTATAAAATCACCAATTCAAAGGTCTATCTAAAATTTGAATTCAAAAGAGCAAACAATTGTTTACCCAATGCAATATGGACCGTTCATTTTTGCGATTCGATCAGATCAGTGGTGTAGATTTAATAATGAGATAAAAGATTTAAACCTTTTGGCTCCGTTTGGATAGGTGTGGGAAGAAGGGAAGAAAGGAAAAAGTGGGAAGAAGTATTGGGAAGTGTGTAACTTTGTGAAGAGTTTGGATTGTTTATAATTTTTTTTTTCTTCTTCCTTCTTCTTCTTCTTTCTTCCAACGATCCAAACGCACCCTTTGTTTAGACCGCGTTAACATCTGCGTAGATGGTTGTTTCTTTTTCTATTCTTTCTTAATTTGTGCGCATAGTAAAGGAAAGAAAAAAAATAAATCAACTCTCTCTCATCATACCAAAATCGTTATCTTACAAAATCGCCTCAAATTTTCTTTCTTATTCCCACACAATCGGGTGGGCTCGTTTGCTAGTTTAGCCAAATTACGGTGTTTTTTTTTTTGGATACTCGGATTTCATAATTTAAATGTCGAACTACTAAATAAAATTTAGACACAAAAAATTAATTCGATTCTTAACAAACCACATCAAATATTATCTTTTAATTTGAAGATTAAATTTATCTCTTTCAACATCTAGCTTTAGTATTTTATCTCACTAACCTCAAAAATATTATTTTCAATCACTCAATCCGTGGTATAATTATACTGATTAATTCATCGACTACTCCACAGTAAAGTTTTCATGTAAAAGGTAACAAAATGCCGTGTACCGCTGTTAGGGTTTAGCAAAACTCCTTTGGCCTCTTCCTTTCTCGCGCCTGTCTCTATTGTAATAAACTCGAACAAAATGCCTAGAACAGAAGCTTCTTCCTCTTCCAAATTTCGCGATTGGGCCCACCTCCCACCAGAGATCGTGGAATTGATCTCTTCTAAGGTGAAATCTACCACCGACTATGTCCGATTTCGCGCCGTCTGTCCTTCATGGCGCTCCGCCTCCGATCCCAAGCCGCGCCACCGCCTCCCACCCCAGCTCCCTTGGCTTATGCTTCCGTACAATCGGCGGGATCCTACATGCGTATACTTCGACGACATTTGGGAATCCAAGAGGCGCAAGTTCCACCTCCCAGAAGCCAAAGGCATGGTCTACCTTGCCTCCTACCGCGGCTGGTTTTTGCTTACCGATTATTCAAAAACAAAGGTTTTCTTACTGAACCCGTTAACTCGTGCTCGCATCCAGCTCCCTTCCTTTCGTGCCCCGTTCAAGTGCCTTGGAGCCAACTCGTTCGGCCAAATATTCTTGTATGATCCTGGTAACTCTGCCGAAATCAAGGTGGCTTTTTCTGCGGATCTGACCGACCCAGACTGCCAGATAATGGTGTTCCTTGAGAGGTACTGGGTGATATGCTGCCGGGTTGGGGACCCCTACTGGACATGGGTCAATTGCCGTCTGAACATTGTAACAATGTTGGCTGATGCGACATATTATAAGGGACGATTCTATTTACTTTATGAGGATAGCTTGGTGATAGTTGAGTCAGACAAACACGAGGACAGGACTGTCCTCATGCCAGAGTTAAAGCCGGTTAGCAAGTGTTTTTTGGAAGGAAAATCTGGGGTTTTTATGCTTGTTGTCAATACTCAAGAAAAGTTTGAACTGTACCAGTTCCTAGAAGAGCCTTTGATACTCAAGCAGATCGCTGACACAAGCAACAACACAGCCATTTTCTATGGGGATAACTACCCCTGCCTAACAGTCTGTGCTGATGACTGGGACTCGCTTGATGGGGGTGTGTACATGGAGAAGAAAAGTGTACCATATGCATTGAAATATACTGTTGGATCGCATTATAGCATCTATTTTGCCAAGTGGGATGGGCAAAAAATTGAGTGTATGGTGCGTGACCTAGGTAAGGAACCACAATTTCGGCCAGGTGAGCCGGTTATGTGGTTCCAGCCAAGCTTTGTTTAGCTAGTTGCTTACCATACTACAACAATATGCTTTTTGGGTAGAAAATCTAGTCTTTTGGGTCCTGAGTCTCAGCTAATTTCTGTTTTAAGAAATAGCGCACTTGTAAAAAGTTTTTGCGAGTCGCTTGAGGTGTTTTTTTTATCTGAATCTAGCAGTTAGGCTAACTCCTTAATGTCGGTGTTTATGCTTTTGGATGTGCTACTCAGATGTTTAATAGTTAGTTACTACTTACAGTGAGTTTTCTATTTTATGTTACTTTTAAGTTTTGGTATTCATGGTCTTCATGGTCTCTTAAATGCTATGGTTGAATTCGTCCCATTTCTGATTTGTCATTTTGACAAGCAACTTATATAATTAACAATGTATTGGTAAGCTATCTCTATGACTTTTGAGTAATTAAATCTGGATCATGGGCAAGCCTGGTTGGAGACCTAATTGCTCTTACAACAAATGATCAACTTGGGACGATTGTGATACAGATCATCTAATTAAGATGAAATACTGTTAGTTTGTAAAAGCAACAGATTTATACAGCTTCTTATTAAACAAATGTTAATTTCTCTGTGTATTTCTCTTTTGTACTTTTGTCACTGTAACATTCTCATTTTGGCAAATGATGCTTCTGACTAATAATGAATGCTTAAATTACTCAGCATAATAGTATTATTGTGCCTGCCTTTAGCTCCCACCTTTATTGAACTGATTTTTAGTATCATGATTCATGAGTAATAATTTTTAGATTTTTTTTATATTTACATTTGTTTGAATACTTGATGTCACTTAGTGTCGTTCGACCTTGCCTCTAGCTGACATGGTGAACTTAGTGTCATGCCACCTTAGTGGGCAATTACTCGGTGAGTTGCACACCTTAATCATTGATGTTTAAAGAGAATTGCATCTTATGTTTATTATAAAATTTATGTGTGGGCTGTAGGATTTTATGCAACAACCTGAGAGTTTCCTGAATGTTCTTATTTTTCCTAAGTCAGAAAACAATAGATATATAAATTGTCAGTTCTTATGGAATAGGTTGTTGTGCAGAAGCAAGCCGATTCACTTGTACCAGGTAATTAAAATTAGCCGGTGTATATCATTAAGGGTTAGCCGATTCACTTGTTGTTTCTGCATAGAATTAGGTTCAATTGATGTATTTCAGATGATTATGTTGTATTTGGATGGATTAAGGTTTAATGGTAGTGTATATGTTCAAAACCAAATGCATCTTATCAGCATTTTTTTAATTTGTAATTGACATCTCACATCTGTATCTTTCGAATATGAGAACTTTGTCAAGACATAGAAGCAGGAAAGATAGACGAAAGAAAGAAAGAAGGGACTGCGAAATTTTGATTCGACACATCATATTATATCACAGTTGATTAATTCAACATAGAGTGACTAACAATGGATTTATTTCACTACTTCAAAGTTTAGTGGTCATGGAGGAACAATTTGAACTTCCGTGACTAAAATTGGATTATACAGTAGTGGTGTGGACAAGGTGGTGGCTAGAGACTAGAAGTTCAGTTATCCATAAGGCAGCTGCTATCTACTTGAAATTATTATTTCTATCATTGTATAAGAATTGCAGTTATCCCTAATGTATATAATATCTATTGCATTATAAAATGGTTCGTTTTATGTGGAACTATATATATTATATGTTGTTATTTATCTGGAATATTTTTTGTTGTTCCTACTATATATGTGCTTAGTTGTATTTACATTACTCATTGTTAATCTAATTCAGACGATCTTTCCGGTGATCATAGCATATATTATAACCAACAAAGTGATATATGTAGACTTTGAACTCATTCAGATAACTAAATGTGTAAAGCCATTATTTCAACCTTTTTTTTATCAAACTATCTGTTCAGAACAGAAAGTAAAAAGAAATACAAATAACGGCAAGCCGCTCTGCCCCTAGTAATTTTATAATAAATTTCAAATTTTTTATATAATGCAGCAAATCGTGGGGATCTCAAAAATGTTAATATATATAACTGTTGAAGTTAATATCGTAACTAGAACAGTTATATACATCTCTGTTTCCTCCCCTCCCCCTCCGTCTTCCCCTGACGCTCATCCTCCCAGCGCCTCTCATCTTCTGGACTTCCAAATTCTATAACATGTTTTCTAAATATAGAGAGGCACGCGTTTTTTTAAAAATAGAGGCGTTGAAATATTTACGTCGAATTTCATCCCCTGGATTCATTCCATCATCCCCTCGTCTTCTATTAATGAGGGCCCTGAATAATTAATGAGGATTCCAAGAAATGATGAGGATGATAGAATCTTAGAGATGATCCAAAACAATTTCGAAATTGAAACTGAACCCTCTATGTTGTTGAATAATAGATAATACAGGTTACTTAAATTAAGGCTCACGATTGTATTATCAACTAATTCAAACCCTAGGTCCTAGGAGGAGAACAAATTTTTTGGATTGAGCTATTAATAGTGTATTTGTTTTTTTAAGATAAATTGGGGTCAATTGAGAACCAACTCTTGATTTAGTGACAAAGAGTAATGCACCTAAAGAAAGGTCGCAGGTTCGAAAACCGGCTTGGGGGTCTTTCATAGATATTTAATTTAAAAATAAGTTAGATGGTTTAGACCCAATTTATCTTTAAAAAAAATTAGGGTCAATTGTGTATTTGTTAGATGCAAGTGTTTAGAAAGATACAATTCACTACTAAATAGTATTTCAATTTTTCTGACAACTTTTATTATAAGATTGGCAGTGTTGAAGTATACGGCTCTAATAGGAACCACAAACAAACGCCAAAAGAAAAGACAAAAGAAGAAATCTAACGCAAAATCATTTCCTATAATTGCGAGTGGTCGTCGGAGTAAATTACAAGAGTTCAATTATCCAGCGGAGGAAGAAAAGAATTCACTAGGTCAAAATTTCTCGCCAAATTTCTTGATTTTGGAGAGAAATCCACTAGGTCAAAATTTTTTCGCCGACTCCCGCCAAACGAATTCTCGCGTGCCTCCTTCCTCAGTTCCGATCTGAAAATTTGGAAAAGAGAGAATTATGCTTCCGATTCTCACATTAAATTTATGTTTTCGATCAGAGCCTACTTCATCCAGTCACCGGCTATAGGCAGTGGATGGATTGGCGATGAGATTCGTTATGCAATTTCTTCTAGCAGTATTAAAGCAACATACAATATGCTGAGCAGATGCCAATGCATGTGATACAAGAAGATGGCTCTTAGGAGCCACTTCATTTTACAAATGAAGACGTCGAAGAAGAAGATAATAACGATTAGCGTTGTTATGGGGCTGTTTGGATCATATGAAAATAGAAAAAATTTTCTATTTCTAGACATAAATTTATTATAAACAATCCAAATTCTTTACAAAATTATACATTTTCCAATATTTTATGCTTAGGAATAGAAAATTTCTCCTATTTCTAAGCGATTCAAACGGCCCCTATATTATTTTAGTCCTTCCAAGGAGACAAATTATTCAACAAGGTTTTCTTTTTTTGTTTTTCTTACTTCATTACTTTTGCTATTGTTTGATGCTCAGACAATATTTGCAAATAAATGTAAGTTACTAAAGTCTGAAGAAATTTTCTATTGAGCGAAAATTTGTTTTGTTGCATGCAGTTGATAATAAGAAGTTAGTAAAATTTTGGATTGAGCAAAGCTCGATAAGTAATTTTTTTTAATAATGTAGCAAAATCATGAGATCAGAAATGATAATAAAAACATAAAAAAAAATCAAGGCCTACAATATTTAAAAAAAACAATACTAAATTAACTATAGCTAAATAAATTAATTAATTAACACTATTATTAATTTCCTATTTTCTATTGTTATCAAACCACATCAAATAATATCCTTTAATTACAAAATTAAATTCATCTCTTTCAACATCTAGCTTTTGTATTTTAACTCACTGACTTCAAAAATATTATTTTCAATCACTCACTCATAGAGTCATAGGTCAAGTAGAGATCATTTCATCGACTACCGGAGGGCTCCGGAGGATGCATAGTAAAATTCAGGTAAAAAGTAACAAAATACCAATGTACCTTCGTTCCAATTTTATCTGATGTCTCGGAAGAGACACCAATGTACCTTCGTAACTCGTTGGTTTAGCGAAACTCTTCGACCTCCTCCCTTCTCGCATCTAGCAAAACTCGAAAAAATGCCAAAAACGGAAGCTTCTTCCTCTTTCCAACAATTTCGGGATTGGGCCCACCTTTTACCAGAGATCGTCGAGCTGATCTCTTCTAAGGTCAAATCGACCACCGACTATGTCCGCTTCCGCGCCGTTTGTTCTCCATGGCGCTCCGCCTCCCATCCGAAGCCGCGCCACCACCTCCCTCCCCAGCTCCCTTGGCTGATGCTTCCGTACAGTCGGTGGGATCCCACATGCGTATACTTCGACGACATTTGGGAATCCAAGAGGCGCAAGTTCCACCTCCCAGAAGCCAAAGGCATGGCCTACTGTGCCTCCTACTGCGGCTGGCTTTTGCTTGTGGAGCATAACGGTATGGAGGTTTTCTTACTGAACCCATTAACCCGGGCTCGCATCGGGCTCCCTCCCTTTGCTGCCCCGTTCAAGTCCCTTGGAGGGGACTCGTTCGACCAAATAGTATATGCTTATGATGGTAGATCCCCGTCAATCAAGGTGACTTTTTCTGCTGATCTGACCGACCCGGACTGCCAGATAACAGTCTTCCTTGCAAGTTTCTGGGTGATCTGCTGCCGGGTTGGGGACCCGTACTGGACATGGGTCAATTGTCGTACGAACATTGTAGAAATGATGGATGATGGGACATACTATAATGGTTGGTTCTATTTGCTGTACGAGGAATGCGTGGTGATTATTGAGTCAGACAAACCTGAGGTGACGAGGACGATTTCTATGCCAGAGTTAACAGAGTTAGGACCTGTTATGTTTTTGGAAGGGAAATGTGGGGTTTATGTGCTTGCTGTCAATCCTCAAGAAAACTTTGTGCTATACCAGTTCCTAGAAGAGTCGCTGATACTCAAGCAGATCGCCGACACAAGCAACAACACAGCCATTTTCTATGGGTATAACTACCCCTGCTTAACTGTCTGTGCTGATGACTGGGACTCGCTTGATGGGGGCTTTGTGTACATGGAGAAGAAGTGCGTACCAAATGCATCGAAATATGTGGTTGGATTGCATTATAGCATCTATTCTTCCAAGTGGGATGGGCAAAAAATTGAGCATATGGTGCGTGACCTAGGTAATGAACCACAATATCGGCCAGGTGAGCCGGTTATGTGGTTCCAGCCAAGCTTTGTTTAGCTAGTTGCTAAGCATACTACAACAATACGCCTTTTAGGCATTAAAATCTCGTCTTTTGAGTCCTGGGTCTCAGGTAATTTCTGTTTAAGAAATAGCGCACTTGTAAAAAGTTTTTGTGAGTCGCTTCAGGTGTTTTGTTATCTGAATTTAGCAGTTAGGCTAGCTCCTTAATGTCAGTGTTTATGCTTTTGAATGTGCTACTCAGATGTTTTATAGTTATTACTTACAGTGATTTTTCTATTTTATGCTACTTTTAAGTTTTGGTCTTCATGGTCTTGTGCTGTGCTCAGTCTGAGATGTTTTATAGTCTTCAAATACTATGGTTGAGTTTGTGTCCCATTTCTGATGTGTCATTTTGATAAGCAACTTATATAATTAACAATGTATCGGTAAGCTATCTATGTGACTTTTGAGTAATTCAATCTGGATCATGGGCAAGACTGGTTGGAGACCTAATTGCTCTTACAAGAAATGATCAACTGGGGACGTTTGTGATAAGATCACCTAATTAAGATGAAATACAGTTAGTTTGTAAATGCAACAGCTTTAGACAGCTTCTTATTAAACAAAAGTTAATTTCTGTGTATCTGTCTTTTGTACTTTTGTCACTGTAACATTCTCATTTTTGCAAATTATGCTTGTGACTAATAATGAATGCTTAGATCACTCAGCATATTAGTATTGTTGTGCCTGCCTTTAGCTCCCACCTTTATTGAACCGATTTTGAATATCATGATTCATGAGTAATAATTTTTGGAATTTTTTATATTTGCATTTATTTGAATACATGATGCCACTTAGTGTCATGCCAGCTTGTTCGACCTTGCCTCTAGCTGACATGGTGAACTTAGTGTCATGCTACCTTAGTGGGCAATTACTCGGTGAGTTGCACACCTTAACCATTGATGTTTAAAGAGAATTGCATCTTATGTTTATTATAAAATTTATATGTGTGAGCTGTAGCATTTTATGCGACAACCTGAGAATTTCCTGAATATTCTTATTCTTTCAAAGTCAGAAAACAATAGATATAAATTGTCAGTTCTTATGGAAGAGGCTGTTGTGCAGAAGCAAGCCTATTCACTTGTACCAGGTAATTAAAATTAGCCGGCGTATATCATTACTGGTACTCTTAATTGATCTGCTGGTTGAGGCTGTTTCTGCCACTGGTAAGGTACAAACAATTTTGTAAAATATTTTATTTCATTGGTTTCTGGAACACTTGTCTTTTCTAGATTCTGTACTGAAAAAAAAAATGATATTACTGTTTCTTCGTTGTCTCCGACACCTCTGGCCTGGAATTGAAGATGCGATCAGATGAGAGAAGAAATCGTAGGAGGGACTCATGACATCTCTTGAGGTACCCATGCCGACATCTAGGGACGACAAAGAAAGGGAGAAGGTGAATTGGATTGAGGGGATAGCGACAAAGAAATATAGAAATGCTTGTGTTTTTGTTAATAATTACCGTAATATATTTGTTGTTTCTGTATTTGGATGGATTAAGGTTTAATGGTAGTATATAGGTTCCAAACTAAATGCATCTTGTAAGCAATTTTTAATCAGGAATTATAAGTGCCATCGGCAAATATACCATCCCAGCCATCGCTGCTATGTGTTACAAATGTTCAGTTTAATAATAAGAAGTGTTCAATTTAATAATAATAAATGTTCAGTTTAATGCGTCAAAATCGCGCTAGAGTCAGAGTCGCGCGTGGTCAAGAGGTGCGCTAGGAGGCAAGGGTAGAATCGGAAAAGATTTAATTTGAACCGGATCGGTTCATTTTCAATTCTAATTTTTACATGTATTTTTTTGTCCGGTTCGTGACCCCTTCGCTTGGTTTTTTTTTCTTATAACAGTTGTATTTCTGTTGCAACTAACTGAACATTCATACTTATTAAACTGAACATTTGTACTTATTAACTGAACATTCGTACTTACTAAACTAAAAATTTATACTTAATAAAATAAACATGTTTGCTCATAACATTTATATTTTCTGTTGCAACTAACTGAACAGTTCTACTCAATTAACTGAACATCTGTATTGACCAAACTGAACTTTTGGCAAAAAAAAAAAAATCAAAATGAACATATTTGGTCTAGCGAACACTTATAAAATAATGAACAATTCTACTACAAAGTGAACATTTATACATATTAAAGTGAACACTTATAATAACTAACTGAACAAAAAATACGCGCTGAATGAGTAGAGGGGTCAGAGCGCTACTTGAGGCGCTGTGCAGCGCGATGGCTCGGATGACACGGAGTGCGATGACACTAATCAATTTCCATTTTTAATGTGTATTGACATCTGTATCTTTCGAATATGAGAACTTTATCAAGGTCTATTGGGTTTTCGGCCCAATAAGAATAACTAAATATTTATTTTATTTTTGAAAGGTTGGTGTTTCTTGTAGTTAGAGTCTTAGAGACAGGGGCCATGGACGTAGAGGCGGGAAAGAAAGAAGGGACTGCGAAATTTTGATTCGACACATCATTTTATATCATAGTTGATTAAATCAACATAGAGTGATTAACAATGAATTATTTCACTATTTCAAGGTTTAGTGGTTACGGAGGAATAATTTGAACTTCCGTGACTAAAATTGGACTATAAACAAATTTAGAGACATTCGAAAAAAATTATCAGCGATGATAATACCAAAGTAGTGTGGTATGGACAAGGTGGTGGCTAGAGTAGAGAAGTTCAGTTATCCATAAGACAGCTGCTATCTGCTTTATATTATTATATTTTTAAAGAAATGCTAGTGTCTAATATATATGACGGATGGGTCCGTCCAATATAATTGTTTTTACGTTTTTTTTTAATTTTAAATGATCGATCCGAACCATTTAATATGTTCACCATATTAAAATTTTACAAGAAACTAATTTTTATATTTTTTTCAAAATTTTTTACTATTTTTTTGGTATTTTTTTATATAAACATTGTGGATCGTCCAATAACAACAATTTTCTATAATACCAAAAAAATAGTAGAAAATTTCAAAAAAATGTAAAAATTGATTTCTTGTAAGTTTTCAATATGAAGAACATATTGAACGGTTCAGATCATTTATTTGAAATTTAAAAATGTAAAATCCGTCGTATTGGACGGAGTCCATCTCCAATATATTGGTATCTAGCATTTCTCTTATTTCTATCATTGTATAAGCATTGCAGTTATTCTTAATGTATATAATATCTACTGCATTATATAATGGTTTGTTTTATGTGGAACTATATATATTATACAGGGGCGGATTCAGTGGTGGGGCGGGTGGGGCTAGAGCACCACCTACCGTCGTCGAGCCCTGAAACCCCTCTTTAGTCTCAATGAATTTTTTCAACTATTGGAGCACTCAAAGGTGGGGCTGTAGCCACCTAAATGATTCAACTCACAACCGCTGGAGGCCCAATTACTCCACAACCGTTCGATCAAATGATTCATTAGAACACTCAGCCTCACCTAAATATTTTTGCTTGATCCGCCACTGATATTATATGTTGTTATTTATCGGGAATATTTTTTATTGTTTCTATTATATGCTTAGTTGTATTTACATTACTCATTGTGAATCTAATTCAGACGATCTTTCCGCTGATCATAACATTTATTATACCCGACAAAGTGATAGGTTGAGTTCACTAAGGCTCCATTTGGATGAGGTGTGGGAATAAGTGAATAAGGATGTGTTTGGATAGGCCGGGAATAGAGAGTAAGAATAAGAAATTTCGGTTTGCGTGCTTATTCTTATTCTTGTGCAACCCAAACAACATAAGAATAAGGAATAAGGTGTTAGTAAGTGTGTAATTTTCAATATTAGTGCTAATTACCAATTAATTGAGTCATCAAAACATCACACACAACGGATATAGTACAAAAGCCGATTAGACACAAGAGAAAGGGTAGATTTTTTTACCTCTCTTGGTATAGCAACCAAGAGGCTCGATTCCTTGGCTTTGGAGTCGATCGAGAGCTCTCCAAACACCTCCTATTCGCGGCGCCTCGAGTCCACTATGGTATTAACCAAGTTCTTCTCAATTCGTGCTAGCGAAGAGAAGAACGAGTCTAATCTCTTAGCTTTCCGTTTCTTCAACCAAAGAACCAAACTAATTTGTGGGAGAAAAGGATGCTCAACACATGAGCTTGAGGGGAGAGGAGAGGAGGGGGGCGGCGCACCACTAGGGTGAGGTGGCGGCTAGGATGAGGGGAGAGAGAAGAAGAGCAAAAGGAGCCACCATTAGGTGCGTTATATAGCCTCTTAACTCTAGCTAGGAGTTCACACTATTTACAAGTGTGCCACTCCCACCTACCTCCTTATGGCCGGCCTACTAGCGAGCTTCTTTGGCCCACTAGTCCATCTCCAATTGGTTCTTTAATTCTATTAATTAAAGGCCCACTCAAAACTATTTAATTTGGACATTTAATTTACCAATAAATTAAAGCCCAAATAATTTAATTAAATTAAGTGTGTTGTTTATAAATAATTATTAACTTAATAATAATTATTTAGAGATTAGACAATGCATTAATTTATTTCCATATGATCCATTTGACTTAATTAATTATAACGGTCCATAACGCTATTTAATTAATTTATCATATTTTGCAATACTCATTATTGCAAATAAATAAATAATGCACGTATGATTAAATATCAATTTTGTGTGACCCTTTGAGGATTTATGCTATGTTGGACATGGAATTAAATCGCTATTTAATTCCAATAATCATAAGCGGTATCTAGCAACACGTTATGATTTCAAATTCGCATAAATAGTGTACAGCTACAAAATTTCAATCCTGCATAAGAGAACAATTATGTTTCTCTATTTTGATTCTTATGTCACACGATATCATCGTATAATCCAAGATAGGAATGTGTCATTCTTGCAGATTATACGTTTCTTGATTTAGAGATAATTGTATCAGTTGCTAGCAAACAATCTATCTCCATCAAGGGATCAGATATCGTCACTCACTAAGTGATTTTTTTTTTTGATGAACAGATACCCAAGAAGGGTATCCTGCATTTTATTAACAAAATGCACCTTACAACTACTAGTTTAAGCTGTCACAATCAGTGACAGAAGAAGCTCCTTAAAGGAGAAACAACCTCAAAATAACAACAAAAATCTCCTTAAGGGAGAAAGCTACCACAAAATCCCATACAAACAGGTAAAAAGATACTAAAAGACTATAGGTAGCTTAATGTCCAGAAGCTCCTGATCCATCACCAGCCCCAGTGCTAGCACCATGAAAAGCATGCTCCATACCTGTAAGATGTCCTGTCCAAAAGAAATACAAACTGAATATAGAAGAACAAAGAGAGAAAGCAGTCATACCTATATTATCAGTAAAGATTCTGGTGTTTCTTTCCTTCCAGATAACCCAACTAAAAGCAGCAAACAAAGTTTGCATTTGAGTTCTTTTAGTTAGTGGAAGAGAAATAATATTTGCCCAAATGTCTTTGATGTTGAAAGAATCTGTAAGGAAACCCCAAGGATTAAAACTGATAAACAAAAGCCAGAAGTTCTTGATGAAAGAACAATGACCAAAAAGATGATCAAATGTTTTCATTTTCATCACAGAAAACACAGGTTTGATCTAAATGACTCTCCCCTCTAACTGCTAATCTATCCTTAGTAAGTATCTTATAATTTGTAAGTAGCCAAACAAAACACTTGACTTTTAAAGGGATTTTTAAAGGCCAAATTGTCTTATTTAAATCTATAGTGATTCTTCCTGAAATCAGAAACCTATAAAAGAATTTGACTGAAAAAATGCCCGTTTTCTCCCAGTTCCAAATAATAGTATCTTTAAGCAAATTAAAGTTGCTATTATTTAAAATCTCCAGCAATTGTACTTTTTCAGCCCTCAGAGCACTTGATACTCCTCTCTTTAAGTACAATCTCACTGTGCCATGATTCCACACTTGGGAAACAGTAGCATCTACTTTTCTGGTTTTGTGGAAGAGTAAAGGAAATCTAATAGCAAGAGCACAATTTCCTTGCCAAGTATCCAACCAAAAGGCGGTATTTTCTCCCGAGTTAACTACTTTATTGGAGATCATTCGGATAAAGTGTATGGTTTCCTTAACCCCTTTCCAGAAAGGAGAAATACCTGATTTAAGCCTATGCTTATATTTGGAAATGATGATTTCTTTCCAAGTGCCATTGCAATTCGAGGAACTCATATTCCAATACCATTTACCCAAAAGGGCTTGGTTCATAAGCTTTAAATTTAATACTCCCCACCCCCCCATATCCTTTGGTCTACACACAGTATCCCAGCTAACCAAAGCAATCTTTCTCCTATTTGTTGTGGACCCTCACAGAAAATCTCTCCTGACCTTGTCTATAGCTTGAATTACCCAACTTGGGGCTTTATAAAAGGAAAGAAAATATAGTGGAAGTGCTGTGAGGACAGAATTAATCATAACTAGTCTACCTCCTAAAGACATCAAATTACCTTTCCAAGAAGATAATTTTTGTGACAATTTATCTATTACTAGACTCCAATCCCTCCTAGAGGGAGCCTTCCAACTCAGAGGTAATCCTAGATACTTTAAAGGGAAAGTGCCTATCTTACAGTTTAGCATACTAGCTATCTCTTCAGTTCTAGTATCTGAAACATTTAAAGTCAAGAGTTCACTTTTGGCATAATTGACTTTCAGACCAGAGAGTGACTCAAAACTCTTGAGGATCCATTGTAATTTGTCCACCATAGCTATTTCAGCTTTAAGAAATAGTAAGGTATCATCTGCATATTGCAGATGAACCACCTTATGGCCATCACCTAAAGTTGGACCCAGCCCTATGATATGGCCAGTATGTATACCTTTTTGAATAAGCTTGGCTAATGTATCAGTAACTAAAATAAAAAGATAAGGGGAGAGTGGGTCCCCTTGTCTTACACCTCTTTGACAGTGAAAAAAGTCTCCTTGAATTCCATTAATAAGAATGGAACTCATACCCCCTTCTAGAATAGATGTTATCCATCCAATCCATTTAAGAGGGAATTTTCTTTGACTAAGTGTTTTGAGAATAAAATCCCAGCTCACATAATCAAAGGCCTTCTCAAAATCAAGCTTGAGAAGGAGGCCTTTTTCCTTATGTTCTTTTGTCCAGTGAAGTATCTCATGGGCAGACGCTATGCCATCCAGAATTGATCTGCCTTTTAAGAAGGCAGTTTGATTTTTATTGACTATTTTTGCTAAAATGGGGATCAACCTATTAGCTAATACCTTAGTAATAATTTTGTAACTACAATTAATCAGACTTATAGGTCTGAATTCAGTTATTTTCGTAGCCTTTTCTACCTTTGGTATTAAACTAATCATAGCTCGATTGAACTTGCCTACATTCACTAAGTGAATTAATGAGGGACATACGGTTTTCTTGTTAATTAGCTTTTCCCCGCACAATTCAAGAATACTTAAATCAAGTCCGTATAGCAGCCTTTATCAGGAATCAGCGCTAGACATGATTTATAGCATCTATCCTCATGTGGAAAAGATAATCATCTCAAACTTAGAACCAAAATCATAACGAAATAAATAATGACACGTAACACAATCCATATATTTATTTCGTGGGGTCCAGTCCTGTACTATGTTCTATAACATATACATATGCAATCAAGTTGGTTTCTCTTAACCTATGATTTATAGAACTTAATCATCACTTAACTTGCATACTAATCTTATTGATAATTAATGTCCTTTGTTAATTATCAAGATTATGGACTTTTAGATTTATCGTTGTCATTTACTACTAAATGAATAACAATGATCTATAATTCAGATCCTCAACCTGAATGAACTGTCAACGAATAAATCAAAGAACAAATGATCTGAAGTCATCAATAACATAAACTATAGAAGTAGCCTAATAAGATTGGCTACTAGGACATATCTCTAACATAAGGGCCCTTATTCCTATACTAACAAAACCATGGTATAAGAATAAGGAATAAGGATAAGCACGCAAATCGAAATTCCTTATTCATATTCTCTATTCCCGGCTTAATCCGTTGCATCCAAACACACCCTAAGAGAATAAGAAAATAAATTTATTATAAACAATCCAAACTCTTCACAAAATTACACATTTTTCAATACTTCTTCCCACTTATTCCCTTATTCCTCTTATTCCCACACCATCCAAACGGAGCCTAAATGTGTAAAGACATTATTTCAACCTTCTTTTTTATCATACGATTTGTTCAGAAAGTAAAAATAAATACAAATAGCGGCAAGCCGCTGTGCCCCCTAGTAATTTTATAATAAATTTCGAACTTTTTGTATAATGTAGCAAATAACGAGGATCTAAAAAAAATGTTAATAATAATATTAAAAATATTAAATAGGTATCAATGTCAACAATACTAAAAGATAGCACTAAATTAAAGTGTTAGTTACAAAAAAAAAGAACACATTAACACTATTATTAATTAATTTTCTCAATTTCTATTCTGAAGAAATCACATCAAATAATATCTTTCATATTTTTTATTTTATCTCACTGACCTCAAAAATATTATTTTCAATCCCTCACTTCATGTATTATTATACGAGTCAAATGATCAACAGATAGTAGTTACTAGAGATCAATTCATCGACCAGCGGTAGATGCATAGTAAAATTTTCAGATAGAAAGTAAAAAAAATACCTTGTACTTTTTTCTTTTTCTTTTTTTTGGGTCAAAGTCGCCACTTGGGCATTCATTAAGAGAAAAGTCAAAGTTGCTAAGAAATTAAAAGCAAACCAAAAAACTGAATTAAATGGCACCAGCCTTGCTCCCACCTGCCCAAATTAACACGGATCTAACACCCCTTGTAGAGAATTTCGCGATAACCCCGTCCACTAAGGACACAGAAAGCGTAAAGGCTAAGAAAAGGAAGAAAAAAGAGATCCAAAAAACCGAAAACCCCCTTCTGCAATCCTTCAACCCGCGCAAATAAAACCCCCCATCAAACCACCATCCATCCATGAAAAAAGAAAGAGACGCGCATCTGCAATAAACTCAAACAAAATGCATAAAACAGAGGCTCCTTCCTCTTCTGAATTTCGTGATTGGGCCCACCTCCTTCCAGAGATCATCGAGCTGATCTCTTCTAAGGTGAAATCAACCACCGACTATGTCCGGTTTCGCGCCGTTTGTTCTCCATGGCGCTCCGCCTCCTATCCCAAGCCGCGCCACCACCTCCCTCCCCAGCTCCCTTGGCTGATGCTTCCGAACAATTCGTGGGATCCCCCATGCGTATACTTCGACGACATTTGGGAATCCAAGAGGCGCAAGTTCCACCTCCCAGAAGCCAAAGACATGGTCTACCTTGCCTCCTACCGCGGCTGGTTTTTGGTTACCGATTTTTCAAAAAGAAAAGTTTTCTTACTCAACCCGTTAACTCGGGCTCGCATCCAGCTTCCTTCCTTTGATGGCCGGGTCAAATGCCTCGGAGATGACAAGTTTTGCGATATATTCTATCATCATAGCTGTAACTTTAAGGGAACTAAGATGACTTTCTCTGCAAATTTGACCGACCCAAACTGCCTAATAACGGTGTTACTAGGGCGGTACGATGTCTTCTGCTGTCGGGTTGGGGACCTGTACTGGACATGTCTTACCTACTGGACATCTGTTACCTACCATGCTGGTCTGACAACGTTGACTGATGCGACATACTATGATAGACGGTTCTATTTGCTTTGCGAGGAAAGTTTGACGATTATTGAGTCAGAAAAACCTGAGAAGATGATTGTCCCCATGCCAGAGTTAAAAGATGTCCGCAAGTGTTTTTTGGAAGGGAAAACTGGGGTTTTTGTGCTTGTTGTCCGTCCTGAAGAAAAGTTTGAGCTATACCAGTTAATAGAGGAGTCGTTGATGCTCAAGCAAATCACCGACACAAGCAACAACACGTCCATTTTCTATGGGGACACATACAGCTGTGTAACTGTCTGTGCTGATGACTGGGACTCACTTGATGGGGGCTTTGTGTACACGGAGAACAAGTGTGTACAAAATGCATCACAATGTGCAGTTGGATCGCATTATATTATCTATTTTGCCCAGTGGGATGGACAAAAAATTGAGCACATGGTGCGTGACCTAGGTAAGGAGCCACAATTTGGGGAAGGCGAGCCGGTTATGTGGTTTCAGCCAAGTTTTGTTTAATTAGCTATTTGCCAAGCATACTACAATAACATGCTTTTTGTTAGTAAGAAAAATCTTTTTTTTTTTTTTCCGGTAATGTTTCTGTTTAAGAAGTAGCGCACTTGTGAAAAATATTTGTGAGTTGCTTGTGGTGTTTTGTTAATTATCTAAATTTAGGAGTTATGATAACCCCTTAATGTCAGTGTTCACGCTTTTACATGTGCTACTAAGAAGTTAATAATTATTACTTGCAATGAATTTTCTATTTTATGTTACTCTTGTGTGCGTCGATCTTCATGGTCTTGTTGTTAGAGATATGTTTTTGAATTCAATCATGTCTGACTACTTCTGTGGTTTATGTTATTGATGATATTTAATCATTTGATGATCTGAATTGTAGATCTCTATAGTTCATTTATAATAAAATGATAATAATAAATCTAAAAAGTCCATAATCTTGATAATTAACAAAAAAATATTAATTATCAATAAGATTAGTATGCAAGTTAAGTGTTGATTAAGTTCTACAAATCATAAGTAAAGAGTTACCAACTTAATTGTATATGTGTATGTTATAGAACATAGTACATGACTTGACCCATGGAAATAAATATATGTATTGTGTTATGTGTCATTATTTATTTCGTTATGATTTTGGTTTCAAGTTTGAGATGTATATCTTTTCCACATAAGGATAGGTTCTATAATATCGTCCTGATAACAACTGCTATACGGACTTATTTATGTTCTCTTGAATTGTGCGGTAAAAGTTAATCATCAAGAAAACCATATGTCCCTCATTAATTAACTTAGTGAGTGACGATATCTGTTTGGGCCCTTTGATGGAGATAGATTGTTTGCTAGCAACTGATACAATTATCTCTAGATCAAGAAATGTATAATCTGCAAGAATGACACATTCCTATATTAGATTATACGATGATATCGTGTGACATAAAAATCAAAATAAGGAAACACTTTTATTCTCTTATGCAGGATTCAAATACTTTAGCAGTACAATATTTATATGAATTGGAAATGATAACATGTTGCTAGATGCCGCTTATGATTATTGGAATTAAATAATAATTTAATTCCTTGGCCAACATAGCATAAATCCTCAAAGGGTCACACAAATAGAGAGCTTTGACCAAGATAGTGCATTGCTTATTTATTCGCAACGGTTGGTATTGCGGAAATATGATAAGTTGATTAATTAATTATATACCGTTGTAAATCGTTATAATTAATTAAGTCTAATAGATCATATAGAAATAAATTAATGCTCTAGCTAATCCTTGAATAATTATTAATTGGTTAATAATTACTTTAGTTCAGCACAATTTAATATAAATAGTTATATTAGTCATTTGGGACATAATTTAAATAGTAAATTTATAGCCCAATTGAAGAGCAATTTTGGGAGGCTCTAATTATATGAATTAGAGACCAAATGAAACAAGTTGAGAGGCCCAAAAGGCTCATAGAAAGGCCGGTCTTGGTGGTAGGTAGGGTGGTAAGTTAGTAATTAGTTGGTTGGTGGTTGGTAGGATTTTGTGCACTATATAAAGAGGTGCATTGAAGCAAAATTTCACCTTCTCTCTTCTAGCCGCCACTTCCTCTCACCTCTTTGGCCGTCGACTTCTCTTTCTTCCTCCCTCAATTTAACTCATGTGTTGAGCATATTCTCTCCACTAATTAAGTTTGTTAATTAAAGAAGAAGAAAGAATATCTTTGGATTAGTTTTGCTCTTCTTGAATCGCTAGCACGATTCGATAAAAGCTTGGTTAACCTCTAAGTGGACTCGAGACGGCCGCCGTTTGGATCGAAGAAAGTAGATATAGCACGCCACCGACTCATTGAAATCACCTACTTGTTACAGTACAAGAAGAGGCTTGGTTAACCTCTAAGTGGACTCGAGACAGCTAACGTTTGGATCGAAGAAAGTAGGTATAGCACGCCACCGATGCATTGAAATCACCTTCTTGTTACAATACAAGAAGAGGTATAATCTCCTACTTTTTTCTTCGTGTTTGAATGGCTTATGCACTAGACCTTGACTTGTTTGTTGTTTAATGAAAATTAATTAGTTGTAATTAGTCTAAAATTAAAAATTGAACATTTACCGACACTTGTGCTGTGCTCAGTCTGAGATATTTTATAGTTGAATATGTGCTCTATTTCCGATGTGTCATTTTGATCATAAGCAACTTTTATAACTAACGTATGTCCGTTGGGTATCTCCATGAATTTTGAGTTTTGAGTGATTAAATCTGGATCATGGGTCCAGCATGGACTGAGAGACCTGGTTGGTCTTACAACCAATGGTCAACTGGGGCTAATTGTGACACAGATCACCCCAATAAAAGATGAAATTGCAGTTAGTATGTAAATGTAGCAGCTTTAGACAGCTCTTTAAACAAAAATTAATTTCCCGGTGTATCTCTATTTTGCACTGTGGTACCCTGATATTCTCATTTTTACATATGCATGTGACTTAAAATGAATGCTTAAGATACCTCAACATATTATTAGTGTACTACTGTGCCTTCCTCTAGTTCCCACCTTTATTGAACTGGTTTAAAGTAACGGTTTGATCTGAGTGAATTTGTTGTGTTTGCATCCTCATTCCCAACTTCCCACAACTTCTGTAATTCTGAATTTTTCAAACTCAGATTTTATGAATTAATAGATCTTCCTGTTTCCAAAAAAAAAAATAATAATAATAAAAATAAATAAATAGTGCATTATCCTTTTTGTTGACGGAGGCAGATGGTCAGTGTAAATATTCGATCACTTGGAGGAAACTCTAAGGCTCCGTTTGGATGGAGTGGAAATAAGAGGAATAAGAAAAGAAGTATTGGAAAGTATGTAACTTTGTGAAGAGTTTGAATTGTTTATAATAAATTTACTCTCTTATTTCCTTATTTTCTTATTGCTAGGGCTCATCCAAACGGAGCCTAAGAGAATACTTTATAATTTTCTTTCCATACATTGAATTTAATGATTTTAACTCTATATGCACTTGCACTGATGTTTAAAAATTGTTTCAGATTTCATATGAAATGTGTGGGGTTTTAATTTGTATTCTATTATTGTGAAGTTAAAGGAAATTCCATATGATATACCTCGTTTTGTGATTGTTACCATTGTGTCTGTTATTTTATTTTTCTCACTATCATTTATATCATGAGGAATGGTTTTTTAAATTTTATATATTTGCATTTGTTTGAAGACATGATGCCACTTGGTGTCATGCCACCTTGTTCTGCCTTGCCTCTAACTAAGATGCTGCACTTAGTGGCGAAGACAGAGGGGGGACTGGCAAGGGCCATGTCCCCCCTAATAATTAGAATATTTCCTAATCATATATTAATTTATTAAGATAATTTATATAGTTAAGTTTCATGGGCCTCCTCTAGACTCAAAATATTATGCTCAATGATATTTTGGTTAAGAAAAATTAATAGTTGCTAGTATTATTTTAGGCAATTAATACTTAAACTTGTAATTTTCTTAGTTCTCAATTTCATTTAGTCAGATTTTGGCCCCCGTCATTCTTCAATCCTGGCTTCGCCACTGGCTGCACTTAGTGTCATGTCACCTTAATGTGCAATTACTTGGTGGTTCCATCCTTAATCATGTGTGTAAGAAAAGGATTGCATCTTGTGTTGCTCATGCGACAACCTGAGAATTTCCCAAATTTTATGTTTATTTTACTTTCTTGATTTAACAATGGTCTTTAGGAAATTGTTATCATGTACACACATATATAAACTCATATGAATGGCTTAAAAAAAAGGTCTTAGTTATATCATTAGTACCAGTGATTTTCACCCTCATTTCACCGTGTACAAATCCAGCTGATGAATCTTGCTTGACAGCTTGAGATGCCAAATAAGTTATAAAATACTCAAATGTTCTTTCTGTTTCTTTATATTTAGAATCGACAGAGGTAAAATGGTAAAGCATCTTTAATTTCCAGATTATGCAGGTCGTTTGTTCTCTTTATGGCTCCGTTTGGATGCGTTGAGAATAAGGTAGGAAGAAGGAAGAAGGAAAGAAATTTATTGGGAAGGGGTAAATTTATTGGGAAGTATGCAACTTTTGTGAAGAGTTTGGATGGTTAAAAATAAATTTATTGATAAAAAGTGATTATTCCTTATTCCTTATTCCGGAAAGAAGCCATCCAAACGGAGCCTATATTAAAAAACAAATAAGCAAGGTTCCGCTGTCACAACTTCATATTTTATCAATATTTAAAATTTTTAAAATTCAAACTCTAAATCCAAACCATTGATTTTGTTCAATTTAATAAAGTTTCTATATAAATTATATAAAATTTGGAGTCAGTTTGATACTCGATCAAGTGGTCAACAAATGAACGATTCTAGTTAATTATGATATATTAATTCTAATACGTTCATTATTTAGTCACTTGATCGAGTATCAAACCGACTTCAAATTTTATAAAACTTATATAGAAACGCATCGCTCGATAAATTGAATAAGATCAATGGTTTAGATTCAGCATTTGAATTTAAAAAATTTTAAATATTGATAAAATATGAAGTTCTGGCAACTTGTGGCACAAAAAATGATGGAAGCGGAACATTGCTCAAGTTGTCACAACTTCATATTTTATCAATATTTAAATTTTTTAAAATTCAAATGCTGAATCTAAACCATTGATCTTATTCAATTTAACGAGCGATACGTTTCTATATATAAGTTTTATAAAATGAAGGTGACTTTTTTTGCGGATCTGACCGACCCGAACTGCAGTGTTCCTTGTAAGGTTCTGGGTGATCTGCTGCCGGGTTGGGGATCCATACTGGACATGGGTCAATTCTCGTACGAACATTGTAAAAATGATGGATGATGGGACATACTATAATGGTCGGTTCTATTTGCTTTACGATTAATGCGTGGTGATTATTGAGTCAGACAAACCTGAGGTGACGAGGGCGATTCTATGCCAGAGTTAACAGATTTAAAATCTGCTAGATTTTTGGAAGGGAAATGTGGGGTTCATGTGCTTGCTGTCAATCCTCAAGAAAAGTTTGAGCTGTACCAGTTCCTAGAAGAGCCGTTGATACTCAAGCAGATCGCCGACACAAGCAATAACCCATTTTCTATGGGGATAACTATCCGTGCCTAACTGTCTACGCTGATGACTTCGCTTGATGGGGTGTGTACCAAATGCATCAAAATATTCGGCTCGATCGCATTATAGAATCTATTCTGCCAAGTGGGATGGGCAGAAAATTGAGCATATGGTGCGTGACTTAGGCAAGGAACCACAATTTCGGCCCGGTGAGCCGGTTATGTGGTTCCAGCCAAGTTTTG
Source organism: Rhynchospora pubera (assembly GCA_028095005.1). Lineage (NCBI taxonomy): Eukaryota > Viridiplantae > Streptophyta > Magnoliopsida > Poales > Cyperaceae > Rhynchospora > Rhynchospora pubera. Next base: position 219,096 of record JAMFTS010000020.1, read on the forward strand.
TTTAGCTAGTTGCTTAGCATACTACAACAATATGCTTTTTAGGTAGAAAAATCTAGTCTTTTGGATCCTGCGTCTCAGCTAATTTCTGTTCAAGAAATAGCGCACTTGTAAAAAGTTTTTGTGAGTCGCTTGAGGTGTTTTGTTATCTGAACTTAGCAGTTAGGCTAACTCCTTACTGTCAGTCTTTATGCTTTTGCATGTGCTACTCAGATGTTTAATAGTTATTACTTACAATGTGTTTTCTGTTTTATGCTACTTTTAAGTTTTGGTCTTCATGGTCTTGTGTTGTGCTCAGCCTGAGATGTTTTATAGTCTTTAAATACTATGGTTGAATTTATGTCCCATTTCTGATGTGTCATTGTGATAAGAAACTTATATAATTAACAAGCAATGTTTTGGTAAGCTATCTCTATGACTTTTGAGTAATCAAATCTGGATCATGGGCAAGCCTGGAGACCTAATTTGAAATTTCTCTTACAAAAAATGATCAACTGGGGACGATTGTGATACAGATCGCCTAATTAGATGAAATACAGTTAGTTTGTAAAAGCAACAACTTTATACAGCTTCTTATTAAACAAAAGTTAATTTCTCTGTGTATTTGTCTTTTGTACTTTTGTCACTATAACGTTCTCATTTTCACAAATGATGCTTCTGACTAATAATTAATGAATGCTTAGATTGCTCAGCATATTAGTATTATTGGCCTGCCTTTAGATCCCACCATTATTGAACTGATTTTAGTATCATGATTCATGAGTAATAATTTTTGGAATTTTTTATATTTGCATTTGTTTGAATACATGATGCCACTTAGTGTCCTGCCAGCTTGTTCTACCTTGCCTCTAGCTGACATGGTGAACTTAGTATGCCACCTTATTGGGCAATTACTCGGTGAGTTGCACACCTTAACCATTGATGTTCAAAGAGAATTGCATCTTATGTTTATTATAAAATTTACATGTGTGAGCTGTAGGATTTTATGCAACAACCTGAGAATTTCCTGAATGTTCTTATTTTTTCAAAGTCAGAAAATATTAGATATAAATTGTCAGTTCTTATGGAAGAGGCTGTTGCGCTGAAGCAAGCCAATTTACTTGTACCAGGTAATTAAAACTAGCCGGTGTATATCATTACTGATTACTGGTACTCTTAATTGATCCGCATTGTTGAGGCTGTTTCTGCCACTGGTAAGGTACAAACAATTTTGATGTTCCTCTATCCTTATTCTGTTCCGCACTTTTCTTCTTTTTCGACTAAATCTTTTTCTCTCTCGCATGCCTCAAAAATTTACTCCGCCTCCGCCTCCGCCTCAAGTGACCATCTTTGTGGGCTAGGGTTCCATCTCAAGCGAAGCGACACTCCGACTCTGAGCTGATAACCTTGAGTTGTCTCAAGCGACACTAGGGTTTCATCTCTCTACGACCTAGGGTTCGGCTATCTCGCCTCTCTCTACGGCATAGGGTTTCATCCAAGTGATCGGAGGAGCAAGGTAATTGACCCTTTTTCTATCTTCCTCTTTTCCACTGAGTTGCAGCCTAGGGTTCCGCCTAGGGCTGTATACGAGCCGAGTTCGAGCGAGTTGAGCATAACTCGAACTCGAACTCGTTACAACTCGAGTCAACTCGTGACTCGTTCGGGAGGCAGTTCCGAGCTAACCGAGTCAACTCGAACTCGCAATTTTGTAACTCGAGTCAACTCGTGACTCGGTATTCAACTCGTGAATATAGTGAATAGATGCAATAATTATTTATGAATATTACAATAATATAAAAAAATAAATTTTATTATCAATTTTATTCTTTTCCATTGATTTGAAGAAAAATATGTCTTGAAACTCAAGATTAATACTCATAGATCATGGTGATGATCTCCAAAAAATTAAAATTTATTACGTCACGAGTCACCTCACGAGTCAACGAGCCGAGTTGAGCCTAACTCAAACTCGACTCATTTATTAACCGAGTTTGTTCAACTCGAGTTATGCCAACTCGAGTTCTTTTAGCTCGAGTTATAATAGAGCTTTTCATGAGTCGAGTTCGAGTAACTCACGAGTTATGAGCTTTTTGCTCACCCCTAGTTCCGCCCAAGCAAGCCACATCGGAGGACCTAGAGTTTGGCTTAATTTCTTTCTCTTATCTGACATTGGGTGTAAACTTCCAATTAAAGCTTGTACCAGCAACTAGAATTGTAAGCCACCATTTGTACTTTACCAGCAAACTCAATTTAGAGCTTGCTGTTACCAATTTAGGGTCTTTACCAACAACTCGAATTGTATGCTACTGTTATATCTTGAAAATTTATTAAAGAACTTGTATTTCTTATTTGATAGCAAGCAACAGTAGATGATTCCTGGCATGCATTTCCTTGCCTTGCTAACAAAAAAATAAACATCTCTAAAGAAAAATGTATACCTTGTATTTCTCATTTCTAATTAAAACATCTTCTATGTATTTTCACAAAGTTTACGCTTGTAATATGTACCTGCGTGATTAATAACTGTTGTACCGGTACATGATCAAATGGTCCATAGATTTTATTGGATGTGGTAGGAAATAGAAACAAAATCCCTTTTGCTGAAGTCAATTTCACAAGCCGCTTTCACTTTGGTGCAGCTTTGGGAGGATCAAGCCAGCAATCCAATAATATAGAAGAGGTGGTATGAGAAGTTGTTAAAAGAATTCTTATAATTCTTGTGTCATGGTCTATAATATAGCCTTGAAGTGTGGCTGTTTTAGTCCATTTTTTTTTTATCCTTGAATAAATCAAATGTAACTTTTATTTTGTTTTTTTTTTGTATTTTTAATGAAATTGAATAGACAGTTGGTATTTTCTGTGCATTATTGGGGCTTTGTTCTTTAAAAAAAATATAGCTTATTATGTTCTGTCTGTGCTACGAATATAATTGATCTTATTGCGAGTTTGTAATTTATAATTACTTTTAACTAATCATTATGTTGCTTGTGAATCCTATGAAACTATATATCAATGTAAAATGATTGATACTCTGAAGATAAATAAATGATTTAAACTCTTCTCTCATATATTCATTTGTTTATACTCTGAAGATAATCCTCTGACTCGAGTAAAAGTAAATGCAATGTAAAATGATTGTTGATATTATGAAAAATATATATCAAAAAACATATGCATTGCACATCAATGTAGCAGCTGATAAATTAAATTCGTACGTTAAAGCGACCAAATAATTATAAAAATTTCAAATGAATTTGTTTTAAGTACTAATTTTGAGAGCATAGAAGCAGGCAATTGGAATATATATAGCAAATCTGTACCAGTGACGGGTACAAAGATAAAAAAAAAGAAACAATTCCTATTTGCATCTCTTGTACACAATCATGACCCATATGAGTTGAGACAAATTAAATAAATCTCCAAACAAGTATCATGTATTAACACATGCACTATTTGTCAAAACTAAGAACATAGAAGCAGGCAATGAAGTCGAATTAAATAAATCTCCAACCAAGCTGATACAATTGGAATTTAAATCTAAGAACTACAAAATCTAACCTAATCTAATCTTCTTCATTTTCATTAAAAAAATATCTAAGGAACTGCTCCAATTAACACCTATTAGTTTTCTCCTCTTCCAATTAAATCATTTCTTGAGTACTAAGGAGCTGCTCCGCCGTCATTCGATCCATTTGTGATGGCCACTTTGAATGCTCACTTGATATCCTAAAAAGAGGGGGGAACAAAGATTTCTAAGCTTTAGTCATCCATGATAGAAATTTGAATTGTTCATCACCGGAAACAAATCCAGTCCTAAACCACAATTTTAATAAGTAAATTGTTTTCAGACAACATCAAAATTACATATGCTTCTTCAGTTTAAAATTACAAAAAAAATAAATAAATAAAGCTATTAAATCACGTGCCTCCTATTTTTTTTCCTTCCATGCTTTTTCTCTCCACTTTTCTATTGAGAAAAAGCATGAGAAATTCACAGCATAGTAAGTAAATGTCTTAACCTAAAACTGGAGCTTTCAAGCCTCTTATTCTAAGACAAAACCACTGACCCTTTTGCATCCATTTTTTTCTTATCAAAACCAGTGAAATTTATCAACAAAACTTATCACTATTTCTAACAATCGCTAGTACAGAAAAATCAAGAGAGAGAGAGGGATACTGATTTGCAATTATTGCTTCAATCCATCAAAAGGAAAAAAAAAAAGAGGCCGATATCTAGGGTTTAGGTTCTATCAATGAAAACTTGAAAGAGAGAGAGAGGCGGAGAGGGAAGAGGTACCTTTGTCTAGGGTTTCATCGAAGGTGTGCCTCTAGTCTAAGGTCTCGACGCTCCAATGAGAGAAAGGTGCGAGAGGAGACGGGGAGAAAGAGAGCGAGAGAGAACAACTTAAGTCCATCACTTAGCAGAGCAGATTAAGCGTTGTGGAACAACTCATTGCAGTGCACAGATTAGCCAATACACTACAGTGCATAATAAACTTTCTCAAAAAAAAAAAAAATGATATTACTGTGTTTATGAAAATGTACAAGTTTTCTTTTGACGGCTTTTCGGGAACTCATTATGATATTTATTCATAGTTCAAAGTAATGAAGCTGTTACTTTGTGCTAATTATTATTTTTTTAGAACTTTTCGGGCAATGGTGATATGTATTTGCTTTTAATCCCTAATAATATCATTAAGGAAATATCATATTTGTTTAAACTGAGGCAACACTTGATAGTGGCTTTATGCTGATCTTGCTTTTGTATGTGAAGGCAGAGTAGCTCGGTGCTGATCTTGCTTTTGCCTGTTTTCAAGAGTAAAAGCCTGCTTTCCAAAGGAAAAAAGCATAACAGCATCCATTCCACTATTTTGCTGTATATTTAAGTGTAGTGCAGAGGGATGTTATAACAAACACCCTCAAGCATGTTTTTGCTTTTTCATCATGTGGTGGATTTATATTTTAAATTTGAAGAATTTGTGAACCGACACAATGCTTACTGTCTTTGAAATGCATAATGTTATATCCTTAACTGTTTTTGGAAAAGATCAGATACCTGCAGTTCGATTCCAATTTTGCCCTTAATATGTTGTTTCGTTTCAGCCCTACCAGTTTTGTGTCCTGAATGCTTAAAGCTTGTTCTTAATCTTAATTTTAAAGAGGAAATTATTGGCATGAGATGAGATATGAGGTGGTTTGCAAAGTACCCCTGGAAATGCTTTTCAGGTGCCCCTCTAAATATTTTAGTCTGAAGGGCGTCCCATTGCCTTGAGGAAAATGGAAAGGCTCAGATGGTGCCATGGCCCATGGGGTAGTCTCCTTGAAACTGTCCTTTTCCGTTAATCTCTCTCTCTCTCTCCAATGAGTCACCCAGTAACGCCTCTTTTTAACTCTTCCTTTCTTCCTTCCTCAGGTATATGGGTTATTGCTGCAGTCCATAACCGACAACATTTTCTTATCATTTTTCATTCACCTTCAGATCTATCATAACATATGTACGTACAAATTGGTATGGTATAGTAACATATTGTTCAGAACTCAAGTACTTGGCATTTGCGCTGGGCAAGAGGATAAGTAGCATGTAGGAAAAGTAGCAGTATATTCTGGTACAGTAGATATGATCTCTACGACTTTACTGGTACTGTACCAGAAAAGAAAAATCAATACATGTCTTTTCATCTAAGGTACTAAGGTAACACTTTCTGGTGTCTATTGCATATCATCTACGGATGGTACATGCTGGACTTGCCTTGACCACTACAGACTACAGTCAGCTATCGGCCTTATTTTTAGCTTCCAACAGGGGTTAAACATGGTGGAAACGAAGAAACAGATGAATTTTTCAAAAGTGCGATACTAGAATGAAAGCAAAGTCTGAACTAAAAAATTAACTGGCCAAAGTTATTAAATTACTCGGCCATCTTGTTGATTAGCAGTAACGTAGTTCGGATTTTGAAGCATCTACAAATTGCTGTGTTCACCGATCATGTGAGTACACCGTGCTTGCGTTCTCGTGGCCTTTGAAAATCTTGTTAAGCCCACCAATGGCCCATTTATCACTCTTACTTTTGCGTAAAAAAATAAGCTACAGCATGAGGGATGAAGAAAAACTATTATATTATCCTTCTCTCGAAGATAATTAAGCTAGTTTCGCTGAAGGAACATATATAGCGTGCACCTCTAAGAACTAAAAGCTGAATTGAGCTTCGAACTTAGAAATTTTACAACCTTTATATAAGAAAGAATAAGGAATACAAAGAAATTTTATTATTTGATTTAGGTACAGACGACATCAGAATAAAACCCAATAGTTCTTCTCAGGCAGTCTTGGACCTGCAATAGCTCTACATCAAAAACCTCAAATTGCTTTGCACTAAAGAATGTGGATGGCCCCACCTGCAGCAAATAATTCATTTGTTTTACTCAATACCACAGCCTGCAATGTTTATTGGGTACTGTAAAGAGTATGCCAGTATAGATTGAAGATGCCACTAAGTTGTTCGGACCATGATGGAAGCATCATTGAAAAGAAAAACAGCCATAATTATCAAAATGGAGAAAAAATATATTAAGGATACTCACTGGAGGCCCAAGTTCAGGTGGAATAATGATTCTCCTCTTGCCACCTGGTTTCATATCTCTTATTCCTTCTTCAAATCCTATATTCATGTACATACCGACTCAGCATATATCTAGTTTCAAACTCTCCTTGGTCTGACATCGAGCTGGTATGCACCAGTACGAAACCAACAAGTTCAAACTGGATCCGTTGACTTGATTTATTTGGCAATCCTATGAAAACCTTTCTCTCTCTACAATGCTGGGTGAAGGATCCTGCAAAGCTTTGGCACTATAGCTGCTGGTACATGCTGGCTATATTTTATTAGTGGGTTAGAGCAACTTGCCTGGAACTAGGGTTTTGTTTCCTAGACGGATCTTTGCAGGTGCACCTTGGAGATATGTACTGTCAATCCGTCGGCCCGATTCATTATATCCAATGTAATGAAACACCACCTACAATTTACAGTAAAATAGAAAATTTAGCCTAAATTTGTAACTTTTATGGGATGAAAAATGAATACTACATAGACCTGTTGGCCATCCTTGGGGCAGTCACCAGTACCGACTTCAAAATCCCTGTATATCAAACCTGAGTCACGTGTTATGTAGTTCTCTGAAGTCACCACCTTCACATCAAAACCTAAATATATAGGGATTCTTTAGAACTCGCAATTCATGCACTATGTGACCTGATTTGGATATTGGTCAGAATTACTACTCTGACTGACCTAACTGCATATATGAATTGATACTATTATATGCATTATTACAAATTATAATTACATAATTTTTATAAGTATAATAGCATATGAAAATATACTCGATACATCTACCGAGACAGTTCTAATTGCTTCAGAAAAAGAAAAATTGAAGATTCTACTTCAGTGAAAGGTTAAATTCAATGCACAAAGGAGCCTTGTATTGACAGTAACTGATGCAATCCCATCAAGCTGAGTATATTTCATGTCAGGTTGAGATAGCGCCTGAGCCGACCCACTGCCAGCTTTAAATTAGTTTGCAGTTGGCACATAATAAGCAAACTCAATTATGCCAGCAAGTCACGAAGAGTAAGGTACCTTTATCAAATTGACAGAATAAGAGTAAATTTTTACCTTCTCTAATGAAACTAGGAAAATCATCAGGGGCATTATTGGTTTTTTGTATCTTTTTGTTTTGTTCAAGTAAGCGCCTTTCATCATAAATGGCTTTACTTTTCGACTTCCCGTAAGCTGCAAGTGGTGCAAATAAGCCCATTGAAATAAGAGAAATTGTGAGAATATCCCTCCTTCCCCTGCAAATGGGGTTGCATTCTTCATTCCCTGAGTGCCTACATTTTTGAATTGTGATGACCTAATATTATAAAGGAATTCAAAAATTTGTTAGGCTATGCAAAGACCAATCTCATTTCCTATTACTGTGGAAAAAAACAGGAACCAAACTTAACTCCTAATTTTTTTGAAATTCCCATTAAATGCCCTTGAATGCGCAATCGAGCAAAACAGGAAGTTGCTTACCGCTGAGAAACGTTCTTTTTTTTAGAATTGCAAGCTCTGGTATGCAACCTTCTGTGTGGAAGTAACCCTACAAAAAGGAACTTCTCTTCAGATAACTACAAAAGTATTGATGATTGAGAGAGACAAGTGAGGGAGAGAGAGAGAGAGAGAGAGAGAGAGAGAGAGAAAGGGGTACTTTGCAGAGAAGGGGAGAGGCGAGAGGGAGAAGAGATTATCTCCATTGTTGGAGGAGGTTTAACCGAGTTCAGCTATGAAGCAGCCAAAGAGGCAAACCATAATTTCGGATTCGCACAAGCGCTTCTGCTTTCGGCGGTGTTTTAGTTTGGGATAATGTGACGACTGCATCAATATTTAGATATTTTTATTTTAATTAATTTTTTTTAATTATACAATTTACAATAAAAGTCTTCTAACAGTGATAAATACTCAATTTTATATACGAAAAGATGAGAAAACCTTTAAATGTGTACAATCTATTAAATAATGGTCATGTGTGAATAAATATATTAAGTTTGATAACTTTGATTGTTAAAAATAATTTATAATTTTGAAAATCAACACGAAGAAAATAAGGTTTGTAGCATATCAATTGAAAATTACACTGATATTTTATGGCCTTTAACAAAACATACATGAAATTTGTTTTACAATCTATAAGGTTAATAATATATTTATAAACTCTTTTTATTTCTAAATTTTTTTCTTGATATGAGAACAATATTGTCAACATAAAACCGATGGTTAATCCTATCAACCCATATTTACAATATTAATTATTTATTTTTGTTTCTAAATAATGAATCGACAGACTTCTTAAATTATAGAATTTGTATTACATCTATTTTCATGAAATTATTAATTCTTTCATTTTTTTTTTGTTCATCAATAAGCTTTATATTACTTTTATAGGAAATATATATTTCTATAAAAAAACGGTTTTATTTATCGGGAAATTAAACATGATATGAAGTCAGAAATTATTATAGAAGATTACGAAGTCAGAATTCTCCTAAGAATAAATATAAACTTATGAAGAGTGCTATAGTTATTTTATATTAAAAAATCAACACGCTAAGTTAGATTAACCACAACAAAACAAATATCATAGGAATCAAATTATCACAGTATTACATAATTTGATAGGATGATGTTAAAATTACTTTTCACAATCTAAAAAATTTTAAAATTTTCTATGACATTTTACGGATTTACCTGTTTAGTTTTCTCCAAACACCTCCCAAGTCTGTTCGGCGCTTCATGTAAACCCGGTCTACTTTCGGTCCATCCCACAACTTGTGGACCGTCCCACGGCCGCGTCGCGCCTCTGCCTCCTCTCCTCTTCTTTCACAGTGCTAAACACCCCCCCCCCCCCCTCTCTCTCTCTCTAATTCCAACCTTGTAAAAAATGCTATCGCGATTGAGAAGTGCGGCGCCTCATGTCTCCTCCGCCTTGTCATACCAGACCAATAGAGTTCTCAAAAACACCCCTATAGAAACCACTTATTACTACTCTCTCAGTGCCAATGCCTTCTCTTCTAAGGCCGCCACTGCTAGTGCTGATTCATCCCCTTCCAGTAATCAGATCTCAGATAAATCCGAGGTAATTTCTTTTCAATTTTACTCATATCTTCTATTCTATCAAATCCGATAGGAAAGGAGTAGCATACTGGTATAACTGTGTCTGCACTGAGTGCAGATAATTCAATTGCACAATATTTATTGTCATTTTGATTGCTGGCTTTGCAATTTTGCATCTATGCAGCAACATTGTCAACGTGATCTTTTCTGTGTTAACAATTCAGGTGCATTAAAAATGGAAAGAAAGGCACAAATATTAGTCTCTGACATCAGTTTTCAGAGAAAAACAAATAGTAGAAGATTAAAAGATAAAATAATGTCAAACAATAGCTTGAATCTTTTCCCCATCTGTCGCTTTCGACTCAGTTTGGCATGCCAGACTCATCTAACAACAACAACTAAGCCATACTCATCTTAGTTTTCTAATTTTTTACTGTTGCATTAGAAGAAAGGTCCAAATAGGTTTTTATTTTATGACTTTCTTTGACAGGTTAAGGTTAACCTGAATGCCATGTTTTGGTCTAAACCGTGTTCACTGGCTCTTGCAAAAGATTCTCCTCTAAGAATTGAAGATCCGGATTTTTCTGGAATAAAGCAGTTTATTTTTAAGCTTCTTCTGTTCTATAGTAAACAAAGCAAGTCTATACGAGGGGCAAATGTGGTATATGGGAGAATTCTTTATCAGGTGGACAAGCCTCCTATTTATGATGGTAAGCCCTCTTTGTCCAGATATATTGCTGGATTTGCAAAGGTAAAGGTTTATTCCATAAATCTCCTAGATGTTGTTGTTGCTGAAATTTAGGTAGTCATTCAACTGATTTGTACCTTAGGAATTGGTATCTGATATGTAGTTGCGTTGGCAGATTACTACAGATGGATAATTAGTGGACTCAGAGAAATTCTAATTTCATTTTGAGGCTGAGGAAAATATTACCAGAATTAGTGGTTAACCTGTTAATTTTTGCAATACATCTCCATCATTGCACTTTAGACAACTAGTGGTTTGTTCAGCTATCTTAAAATTTGCTGCTGTACTTGATTAATTTCAGACTGCCAGCTTCCACGTGTTCTGCTAAAATTTTAGTTACAGCTTAGCTCTTAAAACTTTTACTTAGTGTCATGATAAGTATGTTTTAATTCAGTGTTTAACTTGGAGAAGACGTTCAAAACAACATTTTCCCTGCTTGTGCTTCACATGTGGCTTGTGTTACGCCGGTTGAAAGAAGAAGGAAAAGAAGGCACCGAATTCGGTCAATATCTTTATGAAATCTACAATCACGACCTTGAGCTAAGGGTTGCTAAGGCCGGTGTATGTTTCTCTGATTTTTATTACCATCTCCTTTTTCTTATACATACTAATGATCATACTAGAACCTTGCATCACAAATATAAACACTGAGCCAGGATTCTGCAGATTGTATCACTGATGTCACTGGTATGGTCATATGCAGAAATACTGTTTCATCTGAAATTGCAAGCAGCCCACAATAATACTGAATTGGGCTTTATGTTTGCCAATTTAACCATAATTTTTTTCCACACCTTTGATTATGCTTTAAGTACTTGACATAGTTGTCCCAATTTACTGACACAATTCTGCACAAAGCATGCCAAATAAAAGAGTCAAGAAAGGAAAAACAAAGATGGTTAATGTTATTGTTAAAGCTCTGTTCTCACCAAAACATGGAAAATAAAACACTGAATAATCATGAAAACAGAAACCCGTATTAGTACACAGAAGTTTAGAACTTGTCAAATTTAGGTTTTTCTGTGATAGGTAAACTTACTATTGACAAAGTGGATGAAAGATCTGGAGAAAATATTTTATGGTAATATAGTGGCATATGATGCGGCTACGACTCAAGAAGCCAAGAATGAAGATCTTGCCAATGTTTTATGGAGGTATACCTTTTTCTTTATAATTTTATCATTCTATATAAAAATATGACCTTATTTTTTCAAAATCTCATACCCTTGCTGGTTTTGCATGTCTATTATGTAAAAGTTAATTTAGATCAACAATCGAGGAACAATTTCTTTACATCTGTAGCCCTGAAAGTTTTAGTAGAATAACCTTGGTCAAGCAAAACATTTTCTGTGATTTCTGTTTTAAATTGTTATACATTTTTTATAGGAATATTTTCTCAGAGGATGGATCGGATTCTATGAGAGATGCTGCTTCTACTTCTGTCCAGGCATTATTCTCATTTCTGATTCTTTTATCGAGAAACTTAAATTGTGAATTATGATATTTAATATATCATTCTGTACTTTGTTGTAGGCTTTGGCAAGATACACTCGTAGAGAATTGACTTGCCTTTCTATGACTGGTTAGCTTATCAAAATTTCTAAAAATATTTTGTGTTTTTGTATTTTAATTTACAAGCAGGATAACAAATTTTCTTTGTTTAACAGAAAAAGAAGCCATGTACTCTGGAAACTTCTTGTTTACTCCCTTGACTTCTCCAACACAGCAAACAGGAAAGAAGGTGAGATGAAGATCTATAAGTCTATAACCCATATTCTAGTTAGATTAAGTGCAATGCGTTTCTTTTTTTCTTTCTGGTGATAAAAAAATAAGAATCACGATTCCTTGGGGTACTGTATTGGTCTGCTACAAGGTACTTGAACATAGAGTTATTTCCCTCTTGGATAATTATTATGGTTTTGCTACAAAATGGTCGAGGGCTCCATGGTCCTTGAATTTTTGTTTTTTCAATCTTCATTTTTCCTGCTAGCTTATAAGAAATTCAACCAAAATCAGAATTTTTCTCTGCTAAAGTTTTTATGTTACTTTTGTCTACTTTTCTGTTGATAGTAACTTTTGTAATTTTAATCTTCAAGGTATTCCTTATTACATTAGACCATTATTTCGGATGTAATTGCTGGTTGTTTTAGAGAGAGAAAGTGAGTCCAGTGCTACTGTTAAAAATGGTACTTCATCCCAGTGTTGTAGATGATGTTAGCAATTAGATCCATTTTGTTTTGTTCCGGGATGTGGATGTAATTGTGCTATGTACAGATGTTTCAGTCAATTCAGTGAAAGCAACATGGCTGCTGATGGAAGTAGTTGCCTTCGTATGTACAGAACATAAGTCTGACAAGCGGCAAGACTTTGAGGAAAAGAGAGGAAGAGAATCGATGCAATGAACAATAATGCTTAACGACATATTTAACTACACGTTGACAATATTTTTCTTTCTTTTTGAAGGAACATCGTAAGATAGATGCTGAGCTAACGAATGTTTATTGTTTTTGTTCTTTCTCTAAGCAGACTAAATAAGTTAATCTAGGCTCCGTTTAGATGGTTTCTTCCCGAAATAAGGAATAAGGAATAAGGAATAACTATTTTTTACCAATAAATTTATTTCTAACTATCCAAACTCTTCACAAAAGTTACACACTTCCTAATAAATTTACCCCTTTCCAATAAATTCCTTTCCTTCTTCCTTCTTCCTACCTTATTCTCAACGCATCCAAATAGGGCCTAGAAGTACAATCGTAAGAAGAATAATTTTTTTTATGAACAGTAGACAGCGACTGACAAGTTGGTATAAAAAAGAAGTACAATCGTATCTTTTATGTTATAGTAAGATGATGAGTATTAATAATATCGCATGCAATAAGTGGGGCCTTTAGACTTTTACTCATTCCCTTTTCTTTTAAAAAAGAGAGAGAAAAAAAAAAGGAAGAATGGAATCTCTTTCACTCTTTCTGTACATTTTTGTCCATTGCATTGTTAGGTCCTTTCAAGTCCGATACCGAGCTTCTGTGCATCCATTTTTGTGCAGACAAATATATAGCAACTCGAGCATATTAACTTCAATTGAATTCCTTGGGAAAGAAAGGGCAGCTAAAAATATCCAGCCTGATTGTGATTGCTGTTGCCTGTTCACATCTTCCCATCAAATAAAATGACTTTTATATGAAATCGCTGAGACTTGAGACTTCAAGCGACTTCATGCCTCCCTTTGGATCGCGTGGGAATAAGAGGAATAATAGAAAAAGTATTAAAAAGTGTATAACTTTGTGAAGAATTTGGATTGTCTATAATAAATTTGGAAATAAAAAGAAATTATTTTCTTATTTCTAGATTCATCCAAACGGGACCCATAATCAGAACCTCTTAGCAAAAAGCATCACGAGTAATTGGGCACTGTAGTTGTCGAAAGTTGACTGTTTTTATTGATAGATTGCCTATCACCATTCACCACGATCACAAAAAAAAAAAAAAATCGTTTTCTCTCTTTTTGACTTTCGGATGCCGACACAGTCACAGAGGAACTTAATAACACGCATAAATAATTAAGCATAATACACTTCCAAGTTGTTTCAAAACATCTATTTTTTTAAAACCAAAACGTAAGTCTTTGATCAAAATAGTTTTTATGTGACATTTCATTAGATTAAAATTGATTTCTTAGGGTTCGTTGGATCTTTTAACATGAATCGGAATCTTCATGAAATGAAATCCGTTTTGAACTTTTGATAAAAAAATCCCAATAAAATGAAATCAAATTAAATCCCTCTTGAAAAAATAGTGATTCCGATCATGTAGGACTTATCCACTTCAGTTGCTTACTTCAAGAGAAGGATCACATGTTTAAAAACCTGGTGCGTTTGGCAAACACAAGGTTAGTAAGGTTAGTGGTGTAAAGTTAGTACTTTTTTAGGTTAGAGGGGTAGAATGGTGAGGGTAGTGATTTGATAGGGTTAGTGCTAACTTAAGGTTAGTGAATGTTGTTTGGCATGATATGTTGAGGTTAGTATTTTAAGGTTAGCAACTATTATTGGTTTAATTATTATTAACTATTGTTAATTAGTAGTTATTAATAACTATTAATTTTAATAAAAATATTATTAATTATTAACTATAAATTATAAAAAAAAACCATTATTAATTATTATTATCATTATTATAATAACTATTACTGAATATCGTTATTATTATAATTTTAAATTAAGAATTATTTGAATTTATACAATTATTATTAATTACTAATTATTATTAGAATAACTATTATGAATTATTAATTATTATTAATATTACCATAATTATTTATTATTATTATAATTCATATTATTTATTTTGAATTATTAATTATTAATTAGTAATTACTAATTAATATTAATTATTAGTTGCTAATTATTATTAATCATCATTAATTATTAACTATTTGTTATTATTATTGATTGTTAATCATTTAATATTATTAATTATAAATTAGTTGTTAATTATTTATTATTATTGTTTTAAAATTACTAATTAATAATAATAATTATTAATTATAAATATTCTTATTTATTAATTATTAATAAATATTATTACTTATTAAATACTATTAATTATTAATAATAATTATTATTTATTAAATGTTATTGATTATTATTATTTTATGTAAATTAGTTATTTATTATTAAATATTAATATTTAATATTTATTAATTATTATTAATTATTAATCATCATTATTAATACTAGATTTGTGCTAACCCCACGGGGTGAAATTGCTAACTCATCTTTTGGGAGAGGTAGTGGGTTAGCACAAATTTAGTGCTAACCTTAACTAACCTCAACTCATTTGGCAAGTTGAGATTAGTTGGTTAGTTCCACTAACCTTGGTTAGTGCTAACCTATTGTTTGCCAAACGCACCCTCGCTTCATTCCTTTAAATGCTTTTATATTTAGAAATCTCCTTTTCTTTGTTTTTTTTTTAAAAAAAATGATACGCCAATAACAATAAATGAGTCCCGCTTTTTCTTTAACTGGAGACGATCATACGTTTAGACTGGAGAAAGCTATCTCTGATTAGTCAACAGTCAAAATATTAATTCGCTGTAATTTTACCCGTTTCCCTGTTCAGAAATATTTACCGAACGCAAATCTCAAAGAACAGGAACTAATTCAGTTGAGATTAATCTGTAATAATTACTGGACCCATACCTCTTCTCTCTCCTCTCCTCATTTCTTCTCTCCAAATCGTTTTAATAATTTCCTTGTCGCCTCTTTCGAAAGCAGCGATGGAGGCAAGTGACTGGTCGGAGCCACTCGCCGCAGCTGAGATCCATGGCTTTCGCACTGTCGCAGGTGCGTAGCACGTGCCTCCTCTCGGGGTTTAGCGTTGGCTTTTTTTTTCTTCTTTCTTTTTGGTCAAGATTTAGCAATATTTCAGTTTTCTTTGATCCGATTTTGATTCTCAGTATTGCTAGCGTGCCATGGTGTTGTAGATAGAATAGTATGAACCTGTAATTTCTTTGTTCGATTTAAGTGACTGAGAGTATAGGTAGCTAGTTAGTTACTGTGAAATCTTGAAGTATGAACTAATTGTTAGCACATGTAGGATGCCTTGCAAGTCTTTACTAATAACCTCCATGCAATTCAGTAATTAGAACTTGTTAAATATAATTGAAACTGAACTTCTTCGAGGACCTGAAACCTTTTGAGTCGAACCTGTTGATTCTTAAGTTTTATATTAGGATTACTTTTACTATTAGTCTTTGATTTAATAATTAAATGTTGTGTATCAGATCCTTATTCATAATTTCAATCACACCAGTAACTGACTAAATTTCAATGAACAGATTTGAATATAAAGAAGCTTATAGAAGAGGCACCGACAAGGTGGTTTAGGCCGAATGAAGTACATGCCATTCTATGTAATTACACCCTTCTGCGAGTTCAACCTCAGCCTATCGTGAATCCAACTAGTACTTCCTCTCTCTATTTATGTCTTTGATGAAATATGTGTCTATACTGTGATCGCTGTGGTATATAGGGTAAACTCAGTGATATGATTAGTGTGACAGCTGGTTCAGTTCCTTAAAAAGTGTTAGTTTGCATGAGGATTGAGCTTGACGACTTAAGTGCTGACATGTATATTAACTCTAGTTAGCTCCAATTCAATTGTAGATACCAAGGATGTAGTTGAAACCCAACTCCTTTTATTTTTTCCCCCAATTATATGTAGCAATGTCAACTTGAGCAGTTTTGACTGATGCATCTTGTACAGAAAAGTGTTTTGTTTTAGTTTTTAAATTTTAAGTTCTTCGAAATAGGCGGTACGATGCTCTTGTATGATCGGAAGGTGGTAAGAAACTTCAGAAAGGATGGGCATAACTGGAGAAAGAAGAAGGATGGAAAGGCTGTGCAAGAAGCTCATGAAAAACTTAAGGTTAAGCTTTGCCAACTCAATTACATAAGTGCTGATACCAAAAGTGTAAAAAGTTAACCCTAGGGAGAAATAACAGGTGATTAATGTTTTGACATAACAAAAATGAAATCATAAATCACATAATGATCCTTATAGTATCACCCATTTATCATTTTGGTCCTCAAAGTTTTCAACCTATGGGTATAATGATATTTATGCTGACATTTATGTAAATTATCTTTTAATTAATTTTTTATGAGATTAACATTGAGATTAGTATCAATTTAGTTGATATATGAATTCATAGATCATTATATTAGTTCATATGCTATTCAATTTGCTTGTACAACTATATCAACACCAGTTGCAATGCTAAAGCATCATGCTATAATAGACAAAGATATTATTTTCTTTTTCAATTGATATTCAAGGTAAGAACCATTCGGTACAAATAGAAAATTTTAAGGACGAAAATGATACTTTTCAAATGAGAACCAAAATGATAAATGGGTGATGCTTTAAGGACCATGTGTATAATTTACTCAAAAAACTAAAAAAGACAGGGAAATTAAGAAATAACAAAAAAACTACTTCTGGTTTGTGAGTGCATAATGGTACAATCTTTGGAATGTGCTATCAAATTTGATGTTAATGGAGTCAATTAAGTGGTCCTTAATAGTTATGTGCAAAATCATTAATTTCAATGTATTATCTTGTTCATAATGACATTTACTCCCTCTTTCTCATCAGTCATCTTCTAACTCTCCTACTAATATAATCTTTGTAACGCTTGTTTGAAATTTTTAAATTAAATAACATCAGGTAGGTAATGACGAAAGAGTGCACGTGTATTATGCAAGAGGTGAAGATGACCCCAACTTTTATCGTCGATGCTACTGGCTTCTTGACAAGTATTGCTCCCCCCCTCCCCCAATTTTTCATGTACTAAAGTGCTACGTGCATCTGTTGCCGTTTATCACCTATACAATAATCATTATCTTTTGTTCTTTAGGGAATTGGAACGTATAGTTCTTGTGCATTACCGGCGCACTTCTGAGGTTTTTATTCTTCTTCCTGTCCGCATATTTAAGTTTTGAAAACCCAATTTTATAACCATACGCTTTGCTAATATTTCTCTGTGGCTTTTATCAGGAAAATGCATTTTCACCCGGTGAGGCGGTACTTGGAATTGGGGAGTTAACACCATTACCCGGGAAAAATTTGAATTTGAGCCCGCTAACTCCCGAATCGAATTCTATTTCTCAACATTCTGAGGTCTCTGGAGGTGGGATGTTTTTTGATGAATTCCACTCAGAAAGCAATAATGGTGAGTCTACTAAATACCAAACTTAAAAAGTCTGACATCTGATTTGTTCGGAAGTTCACTAATTATGTGGACCGTTGCTTTGTTGGTCTGGTATGTTGAAGGAACAGGGAATAAAGAGTTTACATTGGAAGAAATAAACACCTTAGATTGGGATGATCTGTTGGAGTCTCCTACACAGAACAAGTCTACTCCAAATCAGCAAGGTAACTTATACGGTTATACCAACAAACCACTCGTCATTCATTTGCTATACATTATTCCTATGATGAATTGATTGAGTCGGTTTTGGTTGGATTTGGGTGGTGCGACATCTGAACGTAATTTTAGGGACTTATGGGTTCTGAATGATTTTATTTCTATGTAATTTGCAGGTGGTTTCGTTTCTGTGGTGTCTCAAGTAAATCCAAGCAATATCATGGATATAAGAAATGTGAGAGGACACCTCACTATTTTTATTAAGATGCATCATCTATTTTTCTGCAACATTCTTTCTTAAATTATATTAAGATTAGTTGTTGTACTTGCTGTTATTATTACTATTATTTATTATATTACTGAATTTGTTGTACAGGGTACTTTTACTCCAACACAAGGCCTATATAATCAACCACTTGACACATTAACTGATTACACCGGTTCCCAGTCTCTGACAAATGGGGCCCAGCTAGGTGGTCTTGACAAGAAAGAGTCCCCTGGTCTGATGAATGACCCTTTGACTGAGCCCTTGTCAGTCCAAAACTTCATATTTAATATAACTGATGTGTCTCCAGACTGGGCATATTGTGCTGATGAAACAAAGGTATGCTTGTCTTTGTTTTCTTATTTTGATTTTGGAAGTTATATATTGTACATAGGTACTTACGCATCATGATCTCTATTACATAAAGGCCATCAATGATAGGATAAAAATATAAAATAGAGAGAGATGTACTAATTCTTCTGCTAGAAAACCAAAGAAATCATAATTAATTCAAGTTACTTTTAGAATGATACAATTTTCATATTTCGTATCTCAGTTCTCAATTAAGTAATATCTTTATTGTATGACATAAACAGGCCTTAGTTGTTGGCGACTTCCATGACCAATTCGGGCACCTTTACCAATCAAATATCTATTGCATAATTGGCGGCAAATGTGTTAATGCTGAGTCCATCAAAGCCGGTGTTTTCCGTGTCTTGATCCCACCAAATACTCCTGGATCTGTAGAACTCTACCTAACCCTAGACTGCCAAACTCCAATAAGTCAAGTCACGACTTTTACATACCTCTCTGAGCCTCATAAGCCCACCAATGGTATCCAAAACCCTGAGCCTGAATCTAAATGGGAAGAAATGTGCTTACAAACCCGACTTGGTCGTCTGCTCTTCTTGGGCAAGCTCTCAAGCATGTCCAACAAATTGCCTCCAAAACTGTTGAAGGAAGCATCAAAGTTTGCTAGTCAAACTTCACCAGTGATGGAGAAGTACTGGACTGATCTGGTTAAACAAATCAATGAAAAAAAAGCAAATACCAAGGGCTTATTAGAGATGGTATTGAGAAATAGGGTTCAAGAATGGCTTCTAGAGAAGGTATCAGAGGGCTGCAAGATCACTCCTTTAGATGAAGAGGGGCAAGGTGTGATACACCTTTGTGCCATGTTGGATTATGTTTGGGCAGTATGGCTGTTTGCTTTTTCAGGCCTTTCTCTTGATTTTAGGGATTCAGCTGGCTGGACTGCACTGCACTGGGCAGCATATTATGGAAGGTGCTTATCATTTCCCAATTCCCATAGATAATTTATTTTTGCTTTTGTTTTTATAAATAATTTTGTGGTTCAAGGTAAAAAACTGATTTCATATGTTGATTTAGGGAAAGGATGGTTGCAAATCTATTGTCAGCTGGAGCGAACCCTAGTTTGGTAACAGACCCCACACCTGATTTCCCTGGTGGCGTCACTGCTGCTGACCTGGCAGCCAAGCAAGGATTTGAAGGTCTAGCTGCTTATCTGGCTGAAAAATGCCTAACTGCCCATTTTGAGGCCATGTCTCTCCATGGCAACCTCAACTCAGACATAAGTTCTAAATCAGTCTCCACGAGCAAACCTGAAGACCCCCATTTTGCCAACCTCAGTGAGCAGGAGCTTTGTCTAAAAGAATCTCTGGCGGCCTATAGAAATGCAGCAGATGCAGCTACTAAGATACAAGCAGCTTTTAGAGAGAGAGCCTTGAAAAGGCAAACAGAAGTGGTACTAAAATAAGCAAATTAAACTTTCTCAATTGCTGTTTTAAAGCTGCGAACTGAACCAATAAACCAACAATTCATTGAGAATTTTTGTAAATAAAAAATTAAAAATCAGGTAAGATCATCTAAAATGTTCTGTTTTAAACTTAACTATTTAGTGTGCATCACATCAAATGTTGATAATAATTTTAATGAATTAGTAGGTTGGTTTATTTATTCAGTTTGCTTTCTTGGATTTACAGTTATCAATGCTTCCAAAAATTTGTCATCTAAGATAATAAGCCACCAATTTGAACATGTACAGGCGAAAATGGAGAACTCAGAGAGTGAGGCAGAGTCCATAGTTGCTGCTCTGAGGATTCAAAATGCATATAGGAATCATAACAGGAAGAAGGCCATGAGAGCTGCTGCTCGCATCCAGAGTCATTTTCGTACGTGGAAAACACGCAAGAATTTCCTGACCATGCGCAGTCATGCTATTCACATTCAGGTCTCATCCCCCCCCCCCCCCCCCAAAGTCATTTTCTTACATGGAAAACACGCAAGAATTTCCTGACCACACACAAAAAAGTCAGAGGCTTTTATTCCAAACATGTTGGGGTAGGCTAGAAATGACACCCCTACCGACCACACACACACTTATCCCAAAAATATAGAGTGAATAAATATTTGTGTAAGTCCTTTAGGTTGCATGCTAGATGGCACAGCTGTGAGAAATAACATCTTTCATCACTGTTATAATTGTAAACCTCCTCAAATATTAAAAATTAATCAGACAACGAGCAAAATAAAATAAAGTTATTGGTTGCGTACTTGTACTGATTTGCGACCCTATTTACATTCATTGATATCTTGTTTTTAGTTCTTATATAGCTTTTGCATTATATAACATGATTCTATTTGCAGGCTGTATTTAGAGGTCACCAAGTGAGAAGGCAATACAAAAAACTAACATGGTCGGTCGGTGTGCTAGAAAAGGCTATTCTAAGATGGCGCCACAAGAGGAGGGGTCTACGTGGCATGCAGACAGCTGAGTTGACAGTGGCCATGAGGGTTGACTGTGAACCCACCTCCTCTAGTGGAGAGGAGGAATTCTTCAGGATAAGCAGGGAACAGGCTGAAGAAAGGTTAACGAGATCAGTGGTAAGGGTGCAGGCTCTTTTTAGGTCTTACAAGGCCCAGCAAGAATACAGGAGAATGAAGGAGACCTATGAACAAGCTGAGGTCTTGCCCTCCCTCCCTCCCTCCCTCTCCCTCTCTCTTTCTCTTTCCCTCCCTTGCTCGGTCCCTCTCCTGATACTTGGTGACAATTTGTTGAGCTGGGTGAAGTTGAATTCAGACCCAATTTAAAAATGAGGAGGGTTCCAATGCCCACCATTTGTGTGCCCCCAAACTCACTTTATTGTTACATTTTTAAAAATTAAAATTAAAATTAAAATTAAAATATCGAATCCAATTCGTTGATCTTGTTCAATTTAACGAGCTATGCATTTCTATATAAGTTTTATAAATTTTCGATTTCATTTGATACTAGATGAAGAGATTGAATAATGAACGAATCTTATTTAACTCTGATAGATTAATTCTAATACTGTCATGTTTTGGCCTCTTGATAGAACATCAAATGAAATAAATTTATATAGAAACG